>SCLH01000617.1:187945-217413 GCA_004367855.1 Oikopleura vanhoeffeni
TGAAACTATTCTTCTAATGTCATTCATAATTTCACAGGAAAACGAAAGGGACACGAAAATGTTACTAGAATGTCACAAAAAACTCTAATCAATAAATCCTCAGAAATTAACCCAAGCTTGTGAAAATACTATTTATATTTAAAACTTGAGGTGAAGCTAAGCCCCCGGAGAGATTTTGTAATTCGGACACCAGTTGGATTTCAGGTACTTAATATTTCAAACGGATTTGGATAATCAGAAATCAAAGAAATATATATATATGTTAACGTTAATTTTCTTAATTTCTGATCCAGGTTTTTGAAAAACTATTTTTGGGTGAAAAGATTTCTATTCATTTATTTTTAAAAGTTTATACAATGTCTTTAAAAATTTAAACCCATGTGGCTTCTTAACTACCTGGTCGATATCGGACAAAATTTATGCCTAACCGCCTTTTTTAGCGATACGAAGCTATTCAACCAGAATAAATAATTCCATAATACCACATTTTTTCTATTAGTTTCGATTATTTATCATTTTCAAGATTAAACAGATATAAACTTTAAGGGGGTGCATTTTGACAGATTTGCACTTTTTATTTTTTTTTCTTTTGATTAATAAACTTTTTGCCACTTTAAAATTTCGAGATAAAAACTTTCTCGAACAAAAGTTGACTTCTGTGGCTTCCTTCGTATTAATTTTTTTTTTTTTTCGAATCAATTTTACTTTTATTTAATCGTCATTTTGAAAAAAGACTCAAAAAACGGGAGATTAAGTTGTAAGGCGCTCAAAATTGAGGTAAAATATTTTTTTTTCTTAATAAGAAAACAAAAAAAAACAATTTTCGACCACCCGAATTCAATTTATTTGTTATGGTTTGATACTATTTCTACGTCAAAATCGAAAATAACGAGAGCGAAAGAAACACAAAAAACTGAGGACATGTTTGAATCAAGTAAACAGATGCATTCTTTATTATTATTCATTTTCAATAAGTTCGAAAATTTTCTTAACTAGAAATGAGGAAAAAATTTTTCGAAGTATTTCTTATTTATTTTTGAACCAAAATCAAATAACCATGTCTCATAATGATTTTTCAAGAGCCCATTATAAATTGTGGTCACGACTCGAAGTTTAAGTAGCCATTTTGTAGAGTTTTTTCTCTGTTTGGATTTTAAACAAATATTGAAAACAAAATTTTTTGAACAGAAAATAAGGCATTTTTTTCATAAATGTTTCGGAACTTATATCGAAAATTTCTCATAATTTGTCCGATTTGAAAAGTTTTATTTTGAACTCAAAAATTTTTTCTTAAAAAGCCATAATTGCAAAAAATGGATTAGAAAACATCACTTTTGATGGTATATTGAGAAGAATATATAAATCCATTTAAAAAGTTTTTCATCAAGAAGCCCATCTATGCGTATCTGTTCAGAATGCACCGACCCCTTAGCGGACCCTTTAAGAATGTTAAGATTGTTAATGTTAAGAATCGTTTAAGATTTTTTAGAGATCTAGAATTTTTAATTTTCAAATGAGAATTTTTACCCTAAGAATTTTAGGAATTTTTCAAATTACTTTAGTTTGCATTTTAAAAAATACGTATTTTAAATGTTGCATGGTTTAGTGCAATTTAAGGTTTCAAAAGAGTTAAAGCTTTGTGATCAAATTGATCATTATAGAGCAGGGGTCGCGCATAACTTTGGAAAACCTGATCGGATCGAACTAGATCGGATCGAAGATTTCAAAAACTTGATCGGATCGAACTTGATCAGATCGAAGATTTCAAACCTGATCGGATCGAACTTTTGATCGGATCGCCAAATTTTTAACCTGATCGGATCGAACTTGATCGGATCGAAGATTTTTCAAAAACCTGATCGGGATTCGAACTTGATCGGATCGATCGATTCAAGTTTTTGTTCGATCTAGATCCCAAAACCAAATAAGTGTTTAATTAAGGGGTTCCTCGACTCCATTTTGGTTCGCAGGCACGCTAGAAATCAAAAGATGCCGCTTTATAATTAATATTAAAGGCGTGTTTGAAAGATCAACAAAAGTTTTTCAAATAAGTACCGTTTTTCGAAGCCTTAATAATTCACGCAAGGTCGGAATAAAAAATTAATAAATTTTTAAAAAAATTAATTAATTTTTACTTCCATATGTAAGAACTTAGCTCAGAATTTCATTTATTTCTACGACTCGAGAGCTCGATTTTCACTTCCATTTATAACCCGATAGTAATCTCTGTCGTTGGTGCTCTTGGCTGACTACATATTCCAATACAACAATTCTAATGCAGCATAACATCATCGCTGACTTGTCAGCGACTTCGATAATTTAGTAGGTCTGCAACTCTACCGATCACATATTATAAAATCTTAATCTTTGCAAGACCACGTCGGAGTTTCTTTGCAACAGGATTCTTTCGGCAAGAACTACCGAGTCTATCGTTAACATAGTTTTTCTGAAATTCTGCATGCTGCAAAAATATGAGATCATTTATGATCAATGTGCCTCCAAATGTTCAAATTTAGTCTTTTCAGCATGTAATATAATTTTGAATGTTTTTTTGTCAATATATTGTTTTGATCATACCCTCTAGATACGGTCTTTCTTCCGTTATTGCCGAACATTTTTTATGGGTGCAGAGCCCTCTTTTAATTATTAAAAATTCTTCTAATCTAGATTTCGAAATTATTAGATCGGATCGAAAAATTTCATACCTGATTCCGGATCGAACTTGATCGGATCGAAGATTTCAAAAAACTTGATCGGATCGAACTTGATCGGATCGCATTTTTCAAAAAACCTGATCGGATCGAAGATTTCAAAAACTTGATTCAGATCGAACTTGATTGGATCGAAGATTTCAAAAACCTGATCGGTTCGCAAAAATTTTAAAAACCTGATCGGATCGAACTCGATCGGATCGCAGATTTCAAAAACCTGATCGGATCTGATCGAAAAATTCGATCCGATTCCGATCAGGTTATGCCGGGTCCTGATTTAGAGAAGTTTTGCGTATCTAATAAAAAGTTCATTTATTTCACGGCGTCTTTTTTATGCCTGAACCCTTTTCCTACAATTTTGAATCGATTTTAAAAAACTCAAAATTTGGCTTTAGCTTGACTAATGAAATTTTGAAGATATCGATAAAAAGTTAAGAAGGCTTAGAAAGTTAAAAAATAAGAATTAAATAATATCAATATTACTCACTTAAAGTCCGGGAAAATTAATTCATCCGAATTTTAACCAGAAATTAAACAAACAAAAACAAAAAAAAACGGCCACAAGGGGAATTTCCTTATGCACAAGAAAGCTCTTCAAATATTCTGAAGTCATCCAAAAAATGAAATTCGCGGTCTTGGGCGATGTTAATTATTATTTTTTACCAAAAAACAAGTTTTTTTGCATGCATTTATTCGAAAAATTTCTTTCAAAATGACAAAATTTGTTTTTTTTCCGAAATATGTTAATAACGAAAGAACATATTATAAATTTTTTTTTGTGATTGACAAAGTTTCAGAAATTCAAAAGTTGATTGGGACTTTTGTCAAGAAAAACAAATTTGGAAAAAGAAAATTTTCAACGGCTCCCAGTTGTCTTATTTTTCAAAAAAATCCCGTCATTCATACGGTTTCGCACCATCAACATTCTAATTAAAAGTGCTTGTTATGTGGCATTTCACACGTACAATTCCTCTGTAAAAACCTTCTCGTCATTTTAGACTTACTTTGAAATATGACACCATTTTGTCTTTTCCAAATCAATTAGTCGGATTACCTTCAAAAATTATTAATCAATCTAATGATGATTTATCTCTGATAATTGATGTTGCATGAGGCATTTAATTGATTTTTCGATGTGGATTTCGTTTGAAATAAAAATTAATATTCCCTAACATGAGATTACAATTATTAGCAAATTAACCATTGCAATGACGATTAACATGATATGATATCATTTTGATATCGCGTTTTCTGGCGTAATCAACTTTCTGATTGTTCTTAAAATCATTTTTTTTTCAAAAAAATTTAAAAACTAAAACTGATTTATCTTTAAAATAACAGAAAAAAAACTTTACAACTTTCTTCAAAAACATCAAAATTGAAAAAAAATCAGAGATTAAATTATTTTCAAAACGAAATTGAATCGATGAATATCCTTTCCAAGCTTTTTTTAATTTAAGCTCAAGCATACTTTTTGATAAATTTTCATCTCGAGATGTTTTTTTATCACCAGTGTTTTCAAATAAAAAATTTGACAACATTTTGTTTTGCCCGTACTGATTTAAACAAAAAAAACCTGTTTTCGTTCCGGACCCCAAGATTCATCATTCCACTTATGTTTCTTCGCTACTTAAAAAAACTCACGCCGGGGGTATTATTTATCGAATAATGATTTATGAAAGATTAATTTATCTGCTTATTGTGGAATTGAGCCATTTAATGATTTTCCGAGATGTTTAAAACGTTGGAAAATTAATTTCCATAGTATCTTTTTTCCCCTAACATGAGATTACAATTATTACATACAAATTAATCATTTCTAACTGCCACGAATTATCAAATTAGAACAACCCTAGCTTGTTTTTACCTATATCTCTTTCCTGGACTCGGCATTGAGACTAATTTACTGAAAAAAATTTACACATTAAACCACTATCAATAACTTTATTTTATCACGGTGATTAAACGTAAAAAGTGCATGGAATAAAACGAAAATAGACAATGAAGAAGTGGTAGAGAGCAAACGGGGCCTAAAACCCGTTCAGATTGGCCAATTTTGAACATCCGCAGAAATATTATAACAAAACCTGTCGCTTTTCATTTTGCGTATATTTTCCTTAGAATTGTATTACATGGGGAAAGTAATTAAAGTTTGGCATTAGTCATCCCAGGCACATCAAAAAATTTTTCGGCTACATGTTTGATTTTTTAGTAAGGACTGTTTGTGTTTTATACGAAATTCCGTGAATGTCAATATACACCAAATAGTTAAGAATCTTCATAATAAACAGTATATTATATTTGCAGAAATATCAAAGCAATTTTTTATTTTCGCTCTTTTTTATTCGTTCTTTATTTACTTTTGACTTAAACTTTTATTGATCAACACATTGTTGAACTAAAGACTTTGCGACAGTATTCTAAAATACAACTCAAACAATACGACTTGTTCAAAGGATCTTTTAAAACATCGGTACACAAACGCAGAATCTACGACTATCCCGGTTTCAAAAAAATTCACATTATCAATTTTAAAAAATCAAATTCAACAACTGAAATCTTTGCAAAAACAATCTGTTTTTGGGCTTGACGCTTAAGTGTATATGCCTTATGAGCTATAGGCTAGACTCATAGCCTCATGGACCCCGTTTATAATGTCTAAATTGAGATTCTTGAAAATTAGATATGTTAAGATCAAAAAAAAACAAGAACAAGAATAGCATATTTCTATATTTTAGCTTGACGAAATTGACTAATTTTAGGTTTATGATTATTTTTTAACGTCTGTCAGACTATTGGGTCAAGCCTGAAAATTAGAATTGAATCTTAAGTTGAGGATTCAAAAGAGCAACAATTTTTGCAAAAAATCAGATGACTTCGTGAATTAGCGTCAAATTAAGCTTAAGAGGTTCTATAGGCTTAAAATGTTTTTAGCCCTGTTTAAATATTTTTGCTCGCTAGCGCTAGAACGGGTCATCAAAAGTCCGATAATGCCCACTGACCCTTGTCTTCGTAATGACAATGAGGCAAGCATTCACTTCAAAGATAAGAGTTACTTTGGATATGCGAATGGGTAACTTGAATCATATTTTAGAAGCTAAATAAATCTTGAATTTTTCTTGAAACTTCTCATGAAAATATCTTTGTTGAAATTAATCCAGCTTATTTTGAATGATGGTAAAATTCCAATCTACTTTTGAAACATTTTAGAAGAGTCAATGATGACACCATCAAATTTCTGACAAACTTTTTATAAATAATAAGTGGCACATCCTTTGAAGAGTGATAATATTTACTACGTGGAAAATGATTGTTTTTACACTTAAAAACTTACCATTGAGTTGTTGTACTTGAGAATAATCATAATCGATATTATATCGCGATTATACAGCATGTCACATTTTGTCTTTCGACTGTGTTTTTTTTGCTTCGAAACGATGAAACCGTTTATTGGGTCAATTTGCTTGAACGATTTGAAATTCAAATTTTTGTAGACAGGAGACTAGATCAAAAACTAAGATTCAGCAAAAATTGTTGAAACGCTGTAACTGTAGAATCACTTCAATCCAACAAGATTGCAGCTAAGTCCGTTTTCTTTATGATTGAACTTAAATTTTAGAAAACATTCAATCTATAGGCACATTACAAGTTAACTAGGCAATCTCTCATCCAGCAAACAAAATCGCGTGTTTTATTTTATTTATTTTAATAATTTATTTTTAACTTAACATTTATTCGTATCACAATACTTGATCATGGAACAGCCCTGGCGCCGCTTCTCTACTACGCATGCGGATCTCAGTTGATTCAATAATTACCTAGTATTCAATGATAATCACGTTGATAATTGAAGTCTGCTTCCCAAATTAAGTTAATTGGGGTAGTTTTAATATTTTTCTGCAATTTTTAATTTTACTTATTTTATAGTTTTTATCTCTTGCATGAAATTTCTCGATGATTTTTAGATGAACTTAATTTTAACCGATTTTTGATTAATGGCTTGTTTGTAATGTGAAATCTCCAATTGTTGTGTCTAAATAAGGAAAATGTTTTTTGCTCTTGCGCGAAAAAACGTCAATCAATTTGGCTTTGTTTTATAATTACCGTTTTCAGGACATTACGTTGAGAATCGTTTGTACTATTAAAACTTTTGTACGATAACGAATGTCCAAAAAATAATTTTCAAATCGTGATCTTAGGAGGTAAAACATGGAAACAAAAAATAATCAGTGAAATTACCAGTTTTTTTTATATTCAATGATCTTAGAAAAAAAAATTCTGAAGAAGATGGAAAAAAAATATAACTTTGAATTTTTTTTGCTCGCGTTTAACTTAATTAACCCGTTTGGTCAAACATGGGACATCATTAATAATTAGCTCAATTTTATTCCAGAGATTACAAATCGTTTGTATGAAAGAACTAAAAAAATATGAGCTATTTATGATGATAATTGAATATAAATGCCTATGTGTTGCATCAATAAATATTTATTAAAGACTTCTTCCAGAAGGTTTAGTTCCGATATTTTCAAATAGTACAGCTCCTTATCTTGATATTGTTGATATTGCAGACTGCAATTATAATTTAAAAAAAAACATTTTTATTTTATTAAACTCAATACCAAATTCAAAAAGGGTCCGTAAGATTTTTGCCGACATTCACTTAAGTTTTTATTGTCAATAAAGCGTTTTTCGATTAAATTGTAATGAAATGGAACTAACAATTTAATTCAATTTAGACATTACTAATTAACGCTCTTTGACATAATCGACTCATGGTTTCTAATATCTGGATTAGAAAATTGATTCCTTTGACAACTTTTTTTGGCGCATGTTTCAAAGCCATCCGACGTTGACCTTGAAATGTTTGAGTGTATCTACTGTACCCGATGAAAAAAAAATTGGCTCAGCAAAATTTATATTACTTAAAGTCGAGTACTAACTAGTATGCTCATTCGTTATTGCTACGGATGTAGATCGGCAAATGTACAGTCATTTATAAATAAATAAATTTCTAAGCCCAATGGTGAATGGGTTTATGTCAAAATTATCTCAGCGCAATCAAAGTACAAAAGTAAGAGAATATTGCAAATTTAACTCTCCGGAGCATATAGCCTTTGAAAGGCTAATTATTGAGCCTTTATTACGCGGAAAAGTAAAATGCTTTGCCAACTTTATCTTCTCTATCGCTCGAGATTAGGAAAGACTTAAACTTAAATAGTATGTAAATCACATTTTACTTCTATTAACCCTATGAAAATGACATTTCAAATTTGGCTTCACTACGCAAATATTTTTTGAGAAAGGGAGGCGTTCAGAACAAAATTAATAATGGAAAAGATTTGAGAATTAAATTTTAAGAAAAGTGCTTTTCCAGAAATAACCTGTAATTTTCCGGTCTTCAATCTACGGGTGTTTCCGAAAAAAAAAACCAACCTACGCAATTTATCGCAAAATCACTTTAAGAAAATAAAATTACTCAGACCGTCAGGAATAAATTGAAATGCAGCAGTTTCAGGAAAATTTCTAAAAACTTGAATCATTCGGAGCAACCTTGCAATTTCTCGCTCTTTATTCACAGGCTGTTTTTGAAAATAGTCCATTGCTCGGAGGGTTACTAAACGTGTATCTTCAGTTGATATCTTCTTATATAGTTCTTTAAGACCGCGCTGAAAGTTTTTGTTACCGTAAGTGACGGCGCCGGCATATTTCGTCAAAATGTGTTTTAAAAAAATCCCGACAATTGAGAAATTTTATTTATTTTTTTTAAGCTTCCAAAATAAAGATTAAAATAGCCAGTCATCCCCGTGGCTACTTAGAACTTGTCTAGATCGTGCGATACAATTAATATTAACATTTAAGAAACATAATTAATTAAAAAAAGTGAAAAATTTTGAGCCTCGAGATCACTTTTTCAGAATCAAGATAAAAATTTGGCTTTCACTGGCTAGAGTTTGATTTTTATTGAAAAAAAATAGTGTTATAACGTATCTTTCGAATTAATCATTCAAACAAAAAAATTTGGATGTTGTGCTTGTCAAGTATTTATACCAAATAATTTAAGTTTGGGGGAGCGAAGCTGACCCAAACTAATTATTTGAAAAAAATAAGAGTTTCGTGGGTCACTTGATACAATTGTGGAGGAAGCCAATATTAGCTGGTTCATTTGAAGTATTCTCATTAGTCAATTTTTCTTATACGGCTAATATCTTTATTGATTCATGAGTATGGTCCAAACTTCTTCTCTCATTATAACCCATAATAATATTGCGTTCACACGTGACGTTTAAACTTCTTCGTTGATTGAATAAATGGAAGTGCGCATGATAAATATTGGGGAGCGTTTTGATAACACTTGCGGACCAGAACTTGAAAATGGTCATTCTTCGTTTTCCCTTTCATATGCGTAGGTTTAAAGCCAAATAGAAAAAATGGATGGGAAGAAAACCGACGAAAAAATTTTTCCTTTTTACAAGCCGGGAGTAGTCTCGTCTATACATAGCGAAACGTTTATATTTTATTCTTGCTTTCTCACAAATAAAGGTAAAACATTCCATGAACTTTTCAGCTTTTCAAATGCTCGAAAAAAACATCTTGGAAAATCTCTTCGAGACCCTGATGCACATTTCATTGATATACCATTAATTAATGCTTTGAGAAAAGCGTATGAAGAAAAAGACGAAAAACTCTTTATTTTATTTTGCAATAAATATAAAGTTTGTTTGCTCCGAACCAATCTAGGATGGGTATCGCGCGTGATGTATGATTTTCTCGCTTTTAGCAATTCGTAGGTTTTCTCTATTTGTCTTCCTCAGAAAATTGCTCGTGTCGCAAATTGCGCTTGCTTGTTATTGTTTTGAGTGCAGGGTTCATCGAGATAAAATTAATACAAAAATAAAATCGACTTTTAAACAGGTCAAGTATCGAAATAGTTACATTTTTTGAATCTGTTCTGATTTAATGGTGAAGCAAAAACAATTCTCAATAATATTAATAAAATTCTCGAATTTTTCCGCATAACTTTTTTTACAAATAAAAACATGTAATGGTTCTATATCCTTTTCCAACGGAATCCATCTCAAAAACGCTTACTATCTCTATAGCCGTGTTCGAATCCCACTGATGTTGTCTAAGTGATTGTCTTAGTGATGGTTTGATGATTACACACCGATAAAATTTAGCGTTCCATTATCAAGACCCTTCTATAATCATATTTCAAGATAATCACTAACACATTAGTGGGATTCGAACACGCGCTATAAAGATATTAAGCGTTTTTGAGATGGAATTCCGTTGGGAAAAGAGATATGACACTTTTAAACGATGCATGAATGAATTTTCATACTAACCAATTTCAAATTTAAATATCAAAGCGAAAATTAATAGTGAACCACCCTATGTCATGACGTCTTATGTTCTGATTGAGCCTTACCATTTGAATTGAGCGGTTCCAACACATTTATTTACTTTTATAAACGCATTGGGAAAAGCATATCTGTTGTTAGTTCATTCAAGGATCAGGTTCTAAATTATAATTATAATTTCTATAATTAATAATTCTGACACAATAGCAAATGGCGCTTTGCCAATCAACAACAAGCCACTTTGTATCAAAAATGGAGCCCGTCCTCCCTTATTAAAAACGATTTTTTGTATTTCAAGCACAAAACCCGGTCATTTTTATAGAAATAATCGAGAATAAAACATTTATATCTTCATAATTGATTAAAACCTGATCCTTGAATGAAACTATCAACAGATGTCATGACATGTCAGTTCACAGGACGGAATGTTCTGAAATTAAATTTATTTAATGTCTGATTATTATGACTCACGATTATTATTACTGATTATTTATGATTCTACTGATTCTTATGACTTTCGATATTTAGTCAAAATCTGCTAATCTATTTTTATTTAATTATTTCGATTGTTTCGAATATTGCAAAATTATAATTTCTCTAAGTATTTGTTTTTGTCATTAACTGTATCTCGTGATAAGGGCTAACAAGTATTCCAAAAAATTAACAAAAAGTTCTGAAATTTTAACAAACCGGTCCCACAAAACAATCCAATAAAAGATACTTGAAAAATGAATTATTACCCCTTGTTGAAAATAATATACTTTTTCTTTGATTTTTAAATGCCTCTATTTTTATTTGAGAAATGCGTAAGATGAAATCAGCGTTACAACTTGTAACTTACAAGTAACATACAAATTTGATATGTTAAATGTTTGATTAATTTATTAATTTTTTTTCATTAAAACCGGTGATTTATGTTAAAAAAATAAGTCCGAATTTTTATTTTTCCAACATAGGATTTTTATTACACTCGTTTTTTATAAACATTATTTAGCAAATAAAATGAATAAAATTTTTTTTTAATTTTAGATTTGGGATTTCAAATATATGAATTATTTTTGTTGAAATTTTTGATCGTGTTTGCAATAGTTTTTTCATTTTTTTTTAAATTGTTTTAACCCGTTGCTCAGCATTTCAAAACAATCCTGTACTCAGACAGGTGTCAATCGGCACTTATCAACTTTGAAAAATCATATTTAATTGCCTCTACATGTCACGGAGCCTCCGCGGAGTTTCATTAGACATATTTGAATTTCGAACAATTTGTGTACGATTAATAACTACTGAAGCAAGATTTAATTTATTAATTTTTAATGTTTTTTGAAAAAGAAATTTTTTTAAATTTTATTCTCTACAGTATGTAAAATAAAAGTAGGCTGCAAACAAAGCTTTGTCTAGTCTCGCGTCAGCTCGGGTCTGCTTTGTGCAGCCTACTTTTTTTTTACATACTGTATATTTTAATCCGTTATTTTTAAAGTATACTGTATCTGAATCCAGCAAAAATGTCCCTTTTTAGGTAATTATTCTAATTCTGATTGATTCAATCCTTGTGCTGGACTATAAAATTTGTTCAAAACATTCGAGCCGATTCTATCTCCTAGTCCGATTTTGATATTAAAGTTAATTCTTGTTGATTGGCGCCCGAGTGTCGAGGGATGTCTCGTGCGAGTTGTTAATTACTTGTGCAAGGAGTAAGTGCTCATAGTCTCCCTCTTTTAACACCGACAGTTTCCGATAGTTTAACGCCTGAAATAGCTTGAAGCCATTTTCAATCACTAAACATTTTGCATCCCCGATATAACAAGTCATCCAAATCCACAGTCGAAAAAACCTTGAAAAAATATAGATTTTTAACCAACTTTTTTTGAAAAAAAGAGAAATATGAAAGTTTTAGCTCTATGCATTGCGCTACCACAGCTATTGGTGCTATTATATGGTTGAGACGAGCCGAATGGAGCATGGGATCAGGATTCACTTGATTTTCTAGACTATGAAGCAGAATATGAGGGCATTGACCCAAGCTTTTTGGAGGGGATATTGGGATTTTAAAATCCGCAGACAGGTTTGTAAACATCGTGAAATTTCATATATAGTTTCTTATAAAATTTTATAATGAATAAATTGTCAGACAAAGTTTTGTTGAACGACTAAATAGGAATCGTTAATTTTTTGATTTTTTCTAATTTTTTAAGAAACTTTTATAGTAAAAATCCTGGGCTTATTGTCAAAGATAAGTACATTTTAAGCTTTAAAAACTCATTTTTCATAAATAGAGTCATTTATTTTCAAGACTTTAAAGCAGAATATATGAGGCATTGACCCTACAGTCGCTGAGTTTTATTAAGAAGTATATTTGTATTTTAAATCAAAGGACAGGTTTTGGAAAACTTTTGTTTGCTGATCATTATTACAAATTTTGAAGTCTTCATTTCTTGTCGATAAAATTTCGGTCGTTTTTTTTGCTATGTTAAGTGTATATTCGCAAAATTCTACCATATGAAAAAACTTGTGTTAATCAAAAGCTTGTGTTCGTAAAAATACAGTTTTAAAGTTTATTTGAATAACATGAACCAAAAAGTCGACCAAATGTGTACTCCAAATTTTTTTTTGATCTGACAATTTTCAGAGAAATTTATTGTGTAAAATATTACCAGAATTTTACAGAAGATGTTAACAGACATAGTGTCATACATATCCCTTAGAAGTGGATTGTTAAATTCTGGTTTGGTCTAGTACATATATACTTAACGTACATAATGTACTAGTCCAAACCAGATTTTAACAATCTACTTCCTAAGGGATATATCCTTGATTTTGTAAATGCATTTTTCATTAAATTTGGTTTTCAAATCGTACTTTTGTTATAGTTGGATAAACTATTCTTAATTTATTACAAATTTTAAAGGGAGAGATTCGACGTTAAATTGCTTCACTATGCAAAATGGGTCGATAGTGAAATGTACAGTGTAACTTTTGCTCCTTTTTTCGAATTGCATAAATCTGAATTCCACCGTTTTGATTGGTTTAATCTGGAAAATACGTAGATTTGCCAAAATTGATCGTTCTCATTGGCGGATAGCAAGTTATGCAAATTGGAAAAAAGGGAGCAAAAACGTTACATTACTGTATAAAAAGTGAAATGTATAGAATTTGTAGATCTTTTAACAAGAACATAGTATTGCTTTTCAATTTTAACTTAGAAATGATCAATTATAAGCTTTCCAATGTTTTTGCTGGATCAGATATTGAGATCGAATTCTTTAAAATGATAAAAAAAATTTGCATAGCACAATCAAAATATAAATTTGCTAAAACATTTTGTAATTGTACCAAAATCTGTATTTTCATGATGTCATTGCATTTTCAAAATAATTGGGTGGCGCAAAAATAATTTTTTATCCTTTGGAAGAATTTGATCTCAATAATCTGATTCAGCAAAAACTCGGCATTTATGCTTTATAACTAGAGTGCGCTATATCCATTATTATCCCCTGGTAACACTAAAAACTTATTCCTTATTCTTTAACAGGGAATAAGTTTTTAGTGTTACCGGGGATAATAATGAATTTAAGTACTTATAACTCTTGTTCTTGCCTGTGTCATGTTCAAATCTCAAATTTATACATTTCACTATCGACCCGCCAAAAATGTATCACAGTGGGAGGCCGAATATCGGCGAAAGTTTTTGCCTAAAAATCACGGTATTTGTTCATTGTGGTTATGGAGATAAAATAAGTCTTCGACAAATGAAAACGCGTGGACGTTTAAAATAAACGTAATAATTCGAAGGTTTTCAATTTATCAAGCTTTTGCAATTGGTTCAAATGAAGTATACTACCAATGTGTAGAATAAATACTCTGCCAAACACGATCAAATAAAGATTAAAAAATGAAATTTTGGGCACAAGAAGAAATTTTGCTAAATCGTGAAGTTTCGTAGGTTTTTTTCGTTATTAGCCGGAAATATTCCTCTTTCACACTACGGACATAAGTAATTTTAGCAACGTTTTTTGTGGATGGAATTTAAATTGCACCTCACTATCTACATTATTATATATTATTTTATTTGACATGTTTCGCGTTTTGCATCTTCAGAGTGAGAAAAATCGAAAATTAAGCAGAAATAGTTTTGTGTTCGAAAAATATATGACTAATCGGCCTTAGTTTGGCTAAATAAATTCCAGATTAGTTATATTCAAGTAATTCCAGTATTTGCAGTGTCTTAGAAAAACAAGGGACAAAGAAAGTTCATATTTTTATGGTCTTTTTGAGTATTCAAAGGGTTTGCACACAAATTAGTACGCCTTCAAATATTTTACGAATATTTTTGTTGAGTAGTTTTTTCCGCTATTGTGAATGGCCTTTTAAAAAATTCAAACCTTTGTTTGTCGGAGCTGTATTATGATCAACGCATAGTACGTCTGAAATGTTTGTTGGTATGTGGAGCAAGTTTGGATGTGTTTATGAATAGAAGAAATTTCATCGGTACGATGATTTTTAATTCTAGTGTAAAGCATTTTTTGAGTTTCCCCTAGTATTTTTCCTCACAGTCACATATTGTAATTATAACAGACACCCCGAGTTGCAGATATTTTTTTTCGGTTTCTTCGTTCTTACTTTCTCATTCGTAACGAAGTTATACAAAAATCGGCCTAAAACGCCAATTGCATGTCTGAAAGCTGACGAAATGAAAAACTATCATGTATGAAAAACTGGCATTATAAACTATATTCACCATCATGGTGTATAAAATTCTACAGAATAATAGTTCATAATTATCTAAAAATATCAGTTTTTATGAATGTTTCACGTGATCATAATTTTGCACCACTTATTGAATTAAAATTGAGTTTCCCTTGAATGCACCGTGTCGAAAAAATGCCACAAGTACCTTACGCGTTATTATTAACCACCAAGCGCTTTCGACCAATATTTTAAAGGCAAAAATCATTTCCGATTTCCCGGTACCTGCAAAAACTTTGGTCACTTTTTTGTCTGACTTTTCAACTTGAAAAGTTCAAAAAGAAATAAGATATCACATGTTAATTCTAGCGGTAAAAATAATTTTTATAGTGCTGAGTTAATGAAATTTTCTTTGCCCACAAATTGCATGATTTGTTCGTGTTAAAATTTTTGTCACGAAATTCATTTTCGAGTCCAGCAGCCTGGACAACAAATATGGGGAAAAAGTTAAAATTGGAAGTTAATTTTAAATCACTCATAATTTCTTATCGCTCCTAAAATTCTTATGAATTCAAACAAATTTGTTTGACTATGATTAGGGTGCGCAGCGGGAATAAACTCACATGATAAATTTGGGTAGATAGTAATCGCAGAAATGTAATTACGACGAAAAATCGAAATTTCAACTCTTCAAATATAAAGACAAGTTTTTTGTAAAAATTCTTTTCAGCTCATCGTTTTCAGTGCCAATTTTAATATGGTAAGACACAAAAACATAATTTCTCAATAGTTTATTCTAGAATTTTTGCCAAAAGGGCACTTATTTTTATAAAAAGTGAGTTTTTTAGCTTCAACTTTAATAATCTTCGACATAAAAACATGAAATATTGGGTTCACGATGAAATTCACGACTGAAAAAGATGGCAAAGACCATTTTTAAGTTAAAATTGCCTTTATATTTGAAAAATCGAAATTTCAGATTTTCGGCGAATTACATTTTCTGCGAATTAGTATCTACCCGATAAATTTTGGTTAAGGTTTAATACCTTATTTTTAAATAAATAATTATGGTGCCTTAAAAATAAAAAAGACCCTTAATTAAAAGTAGGGCGGCAAAACAAAAAACAACTTTTTTTTGGCTAATCATTTTTATTTTAGATTTAGATTGAAGCCCATAGAAAATAATACGTTCGTACAATTTTTTTAATTGTCAGCTTTCTGCTCAAAAATGAGTACCCGATTGAGATTACCTATGTTTAAACTTGTATATCTTTCGAAAAAAATCAAAAATTTCAAAAATTAACATAGGGCAATTTTCAAAAAAGGTTCAATTTTTGAGGCAGTAGCTGACATTTTAAAACAATTTTGTAGTTGAACGTTATATGTTTTCAAGAGCTACTACTAAAGCAAGTGATTGTCCCTTTTGGTTGGGCGTTCTTTCTTAATGCTTATACACGTGCTTTTAAAGGCAACTCTTATGCATTGGGTATTTTTTTGTTTCTTTTTTATTGTAGGAATTTGAAGTTTCGAAACGTAGTTTCTCGACCAATGACAATAAATCAGGCCATATAAATTATGCCAATAGGCCGAGCTTGGGAATTTTTCACACAGGTTTCCCTCATTTAAGGGAGTAACCAACGGACGCTATATTTCGGAACTCCAGACATGAGAAAAGGTTAATTTTTTGCTGCATTCTCATTTTTGATATCGATTTCATTCCGAAAAATTTAAAAAAAAAAATTTTCGATTTTAAAAAAAATTTCATTTTTAATTTCGTTTTTTTTACGAAGACTTATTTCCTTCACTTTTACTGTTTGGCCTTTCAAAGTATTTATCCGTTGAATAAAATTTTGCTTGGCAAAAACATAAACAGTTTCGAAAATTTCCTGCTTTCTTTGTTTTTCAATTCACGGCGTCACTCGAGCTCCCTTCTGATTACTTTTTTTCTGATCCCCCGCCTCGCTCATTGGCCAAAATTGCATCTTTTAAATTTTTACCCCCAACAATTGTTCGACAAGAACAAAAATAATCTTTTAGTAGTACAATTTAAACATAAATAACAAAAAACTTAGTAAACTCTAGGATTCTTGCACTCTTTTATCTTTCGAAAACTTAACAATGTCTTAAAATTCTCCCATCTAGCCTGATATATGAATCTTTCGAACGTGCTATTTAATAAATAAGTAAATAAATAACAAAAGTTTACCAAAAATTTTTTTTTTTGCCGTTTCCCACTTTACTTTTTAATTTGAATATAAGTTATAGAAGGGTGCCGCAGCGGTCAAATTCTTAGATTTATATTACAAGATATACTTTCAAATTTGGGATTCGCAGCCGAAAAAATTTGAAAGTATTATTGTGTTATATATTAAGTTTGGCGGCCAAATTATTTGCAGTCGCGAATAATTAAACTATATATTGACTTTTGTGTTTTTGTTTATTTATTTCAAACCAATCACGAGCCAGATACATTATAAAATTATATGAACGCATGACCATGTCTACTTTTCTCTTGATAAAAATTAAAAATAAATAATTGAAATGATTGGCTTGGACGTAGTATTATTACTTATGCAGTCTTTGGACTTCTAAAAGTTTCCCACCAATCACAGAATGATTACAAAAAATAACTAACTAAAAAAAAAATTTGCAACGCGTTGGACCCCTGTCTATTTTTGTCTCTTTATTAAACTTTCCATTAAAAAGTTTAAATATATAATAAAATAAAATTATGGTTGGGCTGGTGGTTTTAATAAGTTTTTAAGTCTCAGAGTTCTATTGAGTTTCTATTTTGACTGTACTTCATTGATATAATGCACTCAATAGTTTGATAAATGTCAACAAGGGAAATAGTTTGTTTCCTTTTTTGTTTATCGAATTAAACTTGTTTGATCGTTTGTGTGAGAGAACCAAATCAGCTGTCCGCAGGCCAACTAAAGGGCGGGAATGACAGAGCTCAATTTTAAAATTTGCACATAAATTTTTTTTTATCAAATTTTATAATTTCTATTGATTAATTCATGGACTTACAAAAAACAAATTATGAGTAGAACAAAAAAGAGCGATTTGGCGCGTTAATTTGACAGAGATGTAGCTGAGACGGGAACAAAATTTAGTCCCGGGATACATATTTTTTGTCATTTTTATCAACAAAACCACAAAAAGCCAAGATGGTTTTCCGTAACAAATCCACCGTTACAGGTTTAGGACTATAGTTAGTTATAAAAATACTGAAAATCAGCAAAGATTTCAAAAACTTTTTTCAATATTTTTACGATGTTTATTCAAAATATTCAATTTCAATTGCAGTTCAATTTGAACGTTTCTATGTTTTTTTTTAATAAAAACTACATTTTTACACGTTTGATTTATTTTGTATCCAGAAAATTTATTTTAATCAAAATTATTGACTTTTCAATTCTTAATTATTTGTTTTCGATTTTTTTTTATTTTTCATCGATCGAATCTTTGGTCCCACGTTAAACTAGAAGCCAATCACATCGCCGTTTTTTGTTAAATAGATCGAATTCGAAACAATCTTCAAATTATTCGCCAAATGATTATATTAAATTTTTGACAATTTAAGTAATTCAATTTTTATTTCAATCGAAAATTATGTAGAACTATATTTCATGAAATAATTCTTTGAGAAATCAAGAAAAAGGACGCCAACTTAATATATATCCATATATACACAATAAATGATACAAAGATTTCGTTTTGCTCATTAAATTGCATGATTATGTATATTTGTCACGAAATTTCGATTTCCGAGTCAGAGTAGCCTGGAGAACAACGTGGTAATACATCAATTTCTTATCACCTTTTAAATTGCTTATCACCCGGTAATTTCTGATCGCGTCTAAATTTTTTGTTTTCACTAGAAAATAAATTAGTATGAATTAAATGAAGAATTTATACTTCGTTAATTTTATTATTTATCTAACCCTCACCTGCACACGATGTTCCATTTTTTTAGAACCCACAAAGTTTTGGGCAACTTTGCAGGAAACTTTAAGAATAACATTAGAACATCGATTTCTAAGTTATTGTTACTCAAGATGTTGCGAAAGGAGTTTATTACATTATAATCAAAATAATTTTCCGTTAATAATATTGGTCAATATTATGCTGAACCAGGTCATGACTCCGTGAAACTCAAATTCATCTAAACATATTTAAACCCCAAAAATTTCGGGGGAAAATTTGGTTTATGGAATTTTCTCTCAAATTTGAAAAAAAAAATTTTGAAATCTTATTTAAAATCTTTCATTTAGCTGATTTCTATTTTTTGTAGCATGACAAGTACTTTTTTCACTAGCCGATTCAGTCTAGTTAATATTATAGATTCTAAGACTTTTTGATTTAAATTAGAAAAAATTATCGACATAACAGTTTCATGACATTTTGTCACTACTCAAAATATTTTTATGCGTTTGTAACTCGTAGCAGCGCAAAGTGGACCGACGTTTTTATATTACTTAATTTAAATTCTATGAAATTTTTTTTAAGGCGACGCTACGAGTTAAGATAACCTGATGTAGAGATTCTAAAAAGTTTTTACTGGAATATTTGATAAGAGAATTTTTTCCGCCTTTCAATAAATTTCTTACTTTTTTGGAACTTCAAAAATAATTATCGGTCAAATAATTCCAGAGATCACTTATTTCTATTTATTTAAAGCCCTTCGCTAATTGCAGAAAATTTGTTATATTTACACATTTTGTTTCAAAATAAGATTTTTTCATTTTTTTTCAACATCGTTAACATTCCCTATACATTATTTAAACGTGTGTCCAGAGTCATTAAGGCCGATTGCAAATTATAGCCTAAATATTTTTGAACGTTTAATACTTTTATAAATTTATTTTAAAAATATTGGCGGATTGTCTAATAATTCACAATTTTTATTCCAAATTTTTTGCAACACGAAAACCAAAATTGTAAGGAACTGTCTTAAAGTAGAAGATTGGAACAGAATTAAAAAAGTTTTAAATTTGATGATTTTTTGGCGATATCCAGTGGCTGCATATACTTTTTCCTACAAAAGTGCCTTTCAGAAGTGACTAGGGTGGTCACACGGTCAACATTTCGGCTTTTGGAAACGACTTATCTGATTGAGTTCTTAGATAGCTCTAATATATTAAGAGAGATATTATTATTGAGAAAAAAAATATTCAAAAATTGGTCTAAATCGATTCGGACCATATTTCCAATTGTTTTTTCTAAAACTTTTGCTAAATATTAAATGTTTTTTTAAAAGGTTCGATTCGGACCAATTTTGAATCCCTAGATTCTGTAAAAATTTGTCTTGTGATTTTAAGCTATTCGGGAACCTAATCGGATGAGTAGTTTTCAAAATCCAAAATTTGAACTTTGTAGACAGTGTAGCCACTGGACACCCTATTTACTTCTTGGAGGTACTTTGGTTGGGAAAATGATATCAGACCTGAAATGAATTATTTTTTTTATAAAATTTCGTGTTCCGTTAGTTTATTGACCAATACACATATCCAGTATGTTCAACTAAGCGTTGTTTTATCTGCCAATTATCAGATTTTTTTGCCAAATGGACATCCAGATGGAATGAAAAACTCCCCGCAATGACTAATTTCCCTTATTAGGGTTGTACAATATTAATCTTGGACACATTTTTTTAGAGACTTTGAGATTACTACTCACTATACATTTGCCTTGATAATGTAGCTGATCGGCTGATCCGCTTACGTTTCTTTCTTTGGGCCTCTAAAATATATAGCGGCCTCTAAAACGAATGTTGAACTGTATTTGAAAATGAAATCCTTAGGTCTTTACTTTCACGTTTTTTTTTTCATTTTTGTAAACTCTTTATTTACAGAGATTTTTCAATAATTTTTAACTAGAACTTTGCGAAAATTAAGTAATTAAAACGTTCGCGTTGGGACTTATTTCCGAAGCTATTATTCGTCAATGTGGTGATATTCGGGGTGCTTATTGGTCAAACGCAAACGAAAAAGTAGCGGTTCAGGGATCCGAATATTTGGTAGATATATACAGGGTGTAAGATTTTTCCCTTCTTTTTCCAAATTCTTTTTTTCAAAAAATTTTTTCCAATTGGAGAGCGATGAGAAAGCTAATGAGAACGATTCATTTTGGCAAAAATCTACGTCTTTCTCAGATTCAACCAATCAAAACGGCGGAATCTCAAATCTATCCAATTTTGAAAAAGAAGGGGAAAACCTTACACCCTGTATGATATCATATATATACATGTATATGATATACCGCATATCTATTTTTTTCTTAAGATATATTTTTCCAGAATTCGATTTTCTCTGATGAATAAATCAAAAAATACCCATTTTTGACTGTACGAAAACCGTCTTTTTAATTCGGTTTTAAACTCTCAGATAAATGTCATATTTAAATTAAAGACTTTGATAATCATCCAAATGATCGTGTTCTCTAATTTAACAATAACGTCAAGGAAATTAATTATTTTCACCTGTTTAAAAATACTTTTTACAGTCTAAAAATTATACGTTCGTTAGAATAAACTGTTAGCACTTGCGATCCACAAATTTAGAAACGGAAAAATTAGTCGATTTTTTGACTTCATTTCAAAACTCTTATCCTTCAAATACGCTTTTTTCGTGACAGAAATAAAATTCTAATCTCATTTCAACTCTGAATTAAATCTGATTCTATTGGCAGCTTCAGAGACACGTTTTTGAGATTTTGAAACAGTTTTGACATTCTTTTCAGAACTGGCTAAACATTTTATAATCAAAAACCTCTATGATTTGCATATCAAATTTGCGTATTTACGCAAAAATATTAACGCAAACCAACAAATTGTTATTTTCAGAAAATTAAAAATTCGTTTTATTTATTTTTATTCAACAATAGCATAAGTTATATGCAGCATATATGCTGCATAACTGTTTAACTTTTGGAAATATCAATCAGCGTATATTCGCAAGTTACGATCAATTTTTAATTTTTAAGCGTAAACAGTGTTTACTAAACACGCTGCGATATTCACGAAAACCAACATTTTTTCGGACAATCCACACTATATAAATTTAGGTTTAGACCTGTCCTACTTTTCAAGATAACAATCGGTGTATCTACGCATTAAATGAGCGTGTTTTCATTGTTGTCAAGCTAACCTAGGGAAACAAAAAAATTGTTATTTTTTGATAAAAATCGATCAGTAAAACATTTTTCATTTCATTTGGCAGTAGGACGTATCCACGAAATGTTTGCAAACATTTCATTTGACCCCATTCAAACCTTTAGAGAGTTCATCTTCAGTGCAAAATATGTTCAAGAATTAGGTTCAAATGAGATTGAGTAAGAAAAAATTCACCACGGTCAACCGTCCTTGCATAATTTCATTACCATCAATCTTTTACCGCGTTTGCTAACACGGCCCCTTTTCCGAAACATCAAATCTCAATTTATTATTATTATATCTGTTAATTGTGAATATAGAAACTGAGCAGATTGATTAGGCTAGCCTCACACATTTTGCCAAAATTATAATTTTAGAAACTTAGAACCGTTTTTTTGACTAAGTTTGTTTGGCCGGTGACGCTTTTGGCGAAAATGAGATTAGGTATGGATAGGGTGATGAAAATGTCTCAGAATATAAAGTGTTCTAGGTAATAACCCGATTAAGCCCGTCTAAATCACATTTTTAAGAAACTTGAAATTTAAGAAATAGTATTAATTGGTCATGAGACAAACTGGCTTTGAAATAATCTTTACCTCAGATTGTATTTAATAATTTGTAGTAATGTTTATAAATATTTAAGGGAAAACATTTTTTAACAAAAAACATTTATTAACATGAAAAATCATTTTTTAACAAAAAAAATCAATTTTTAAAAAATAAAACATTTTTTAACAAACAAAATATTTTGAGTTTCAAACTCATCAAAAGAACACACACTTTGTTGGGAGGTGAAAATCCTCACACAAAAATATATCTCGGTTGCATTTATTAGTGTTTTGAAAATAATCTATAATTATGCTTTATTAATAAGGTACAGAATGGGAAAACTTTTCCTAACAAAATTTGAAAACTCGTGCCCAGTATACACGGATAATAAACGTGCAAAACTTCTTTGTCAGAAGAAAATCTCATGCCCGAGTGTACCACTAAATTATGTAAACATATCATCTTACTTGAAAGTATTAGAACTAGGGTTAGGAAAGTCGTTGCAGTTGTACCCGTAAAAACGACGCAAAGCTGTTTCTTGGGAAAGGCTAGGTTAGGGTTAAAAATAGGGTCGTGTCCGCAGAACAAACGACCATATTTCTTTAAGCAATAACCATAGACTTTTCCGAGAAAGTTTTGCCATGCCACGAGTGTACACTATAACAGTATTTTTTCTATGAACCAGGCAGAAAAAATTTTTGAGCCTGCACATGGCCGCGTGTTTGCTCTCTAGCGGCTATCGTGGACCACTGAAGCTCAACCATGTTATACACACTTCAGCTCCTCAGATACTGCAAAAAAGCTTCAGTCTTACTATGGAACGCCGTAAAACAGAGGCCTTCTTCATCAGAGTCCTTAGACGGATTTGAACAACCAAAACAACCACCGCTTTTTAGACTATTCTAAGTGGGTCTTTTTGGAAAAATCGAACTCGCCCACAATTCTCGCTTATTAACTCTCAGTGACTCATAAGCAGATGCACTTTTTTGCTGAATTGTGTTCTGAAACAATTTTTAACCATTTTGCTTCACTTTCCCGTCGAATGCTAGAATAAACAGCGAAACATGTTGAATTTTATATTTGATCTAATCTATTTAGGTCATTTTGTAAAAAACAAAATTGGCATTTATAGGTCACAAGCAAAATGGCGAAAAATTAAATGTAGAATCTGAGCATTTTTCCTCTTGATAAATATTTAGCCACAACTTTTTTAATCTTTATTTTCTGAGTCCATCACAATTTTAAGCGTCTTTCTCATCATTAATTATTAAACTGTAACCAAAATAAACGCAAAAAACGTTTTAAAAAGTTCAAATTTTATATCGGAAAATATTTTTTTTTGTTAAAAATGATTTTTTTGTTAATATTTTTTGTAAAAATGATTTTTTTTATAATGTTTTTTTTAAATAATGATTTTTGTTAAAAAATGTTTTTGTTAATAATGATTTTTTTTAAATGATTTTTTTGTTAAATTTTAATAAATGATTTTTTTGTTAAAATGATTTTCTGTAAATAATGATTTTTTGTTAAAAAATGTTTTTTTTTGTATAAATTGGTTTTTTGTTAAAAAATGCATTTTTTTTGTTAAAAATTTTTTTAAAAATTTTTTTTGTTAAAAAATGCTGTTTTTGTTAAAAATGTTTTGTTAAAAAATGTTGTTTTAATGTGTAAAAAATTTTTTAAAAAAATTTTTGTTTAAAAAATTTTTTGTTAAAAACTTTTTGTTAAAAACTTTTTGTTAAAAAACCCCTGCCCTAGATTCAGGAATTGTGATTTAATTGTGGATATACATCTTATCGTTTAAAATTTTCAATTTTTCAAAATTTGTATAACCAGCTGATCTTGCTAATTTTCTATTTCTTCGAATCTGAGACTCCACAATATATTTGATTAAATGTATTTATTGAGTTATTTATGTATTTTAGATTGTCGAATTAAAAACAACACATAAACGTATAAAGTAACGTATTAAAATATAATACTACTCAGAAATTCGAAACAGTAACATTTTTCACTTTTTTCTCAAAATTTATTTGCTGTGAAACAACGCTGCTCGTGCATAAATTTACGTTGTGTAGGAAGTACAAATAAGTACAAATAAAACGGAATTTTGTTGTGAAAATGAATTTTAGTTATTTAATGAAAACGAAATTTTGACTAAAAAATAAAAAAAATCTGACCAAAATTTTTTGACTAAAAAATGTTTCTTCATTTATGCATCAAAATTTTTTTGAGTTTTAATCAAATATACCGCGTGAGTTTCAAGTCTTGTGGAAACCAAAAAGTGGAACGTTACCCTTGTGAGCATATAAATAAAAGTTCCGCCAAGCACCAAAGCCACAATTTGTGCTCTACTTTGAATGTTGTTTACAGAAAGCTTAAGGCAGTTGAAATTTCAATTTTTTCTTGGTAAGAAGTGAAAGGTAATTTTTTGCATCCGACATTTTATATTCTAGAATTTAATTTTTAGCTCTAGAAATATAGTGAGGAAAAGCAAGGTATACTATATCACGTGATACACAGTCACAGTTGTCTTCACAAATTACATTTCTGTCGGAAACGATGCACGAGTATCTGGCCTACGTCATAGTTCTGTCCGCTTTGATTTATATCTTCAAAATCGAAAGTAATTTATAAATAAGTCAAAAAATTTGATGGAAAAATCATGATTTTTGATAAAATTTTTTTTATTTTCTATGAAAGCCGATATTACACTTTTTCTATTATTTTCAAGTAAATATGGAAATGAAGTACAACTGTGGACAATTTTTGATTGCTTAAATTCACTTTTATAATTAATTAAATTTTTCATGGGATACTTGAAGTTGAAAATTTAGAAATTTCACTTCCGAAAAAAATATCTGCCCCTAGATACCAATAAATTTTAATTTTAACTGTTATCCATGCACAAAACACTTTCCAAAAAACTGGCTTATCTCACATTTGTATTTTATGTATAGTTCCGAAATAATTTCTCAAGAAGTGAAACATAGGCGAAAAATCCTAATAAATCAACATATCTTTTGGTTTTCACGCCACTTGAAACTCAGGCGGTACAATATGTCCATTTATCTCTTGGAGTTATCTTGGAAATTTATCCATTGATTTTTTTTAATTTTTCTGAACTTCCGGAAGTAAATTATTTGCTTATTTTTTCCGAAATGACTCATTTTGTATTTTGCGTCCAATTTTTTCATGGTTATATCTTATAATCAGTCTCTTTTTTACTGTGTATCAACAACACCTTTTCGAAGTGATTTTGTTTAAATTCCCAAAAGATTATTAAAATTATTATCTTTTATTCCATTAAAGATGATTATCATTTTTAGGACAAGGTAACCGTTGATTCCTTGTATGACGCCTTTTGCGAAAATACGATTAGATATGGCACAGGCCCTCAAACGTTCTAAGTTTTGTCCCAAAAGGCTTCGTGGGTTACAAACCACGACCGAAAGTAAGGTACTATCCACTATAGAAAGCGTCTAAATTGGAAATTTTTTCTTTATTTTCAGAGAGACAACATTCAGCCAATAAGAATAGAGTTAGTTTTTTAAATAGCGATTATCACACCTTAGCTCAGCCGCTGAGCATCAGCAAAACTGGCCATTTTAATACAATTTTTAGAAAATTTTCCATTTTTCTAGGTTTTTCCCATAATTTAACTGGTTAATGCTTTTAAGAAATCCAAGATGCTCAGAACGGATGTGTTCGATTCGGATCTTAAAATATTTCAAAATTTATTTGAGGGTCTTGTTTTTTGGCGAAAACTTTTCGAAAATCCCCCGCCTTGAAAACTTTTAAAAACTCCAAAAAAAAATTTTTCGCGTACAATTCATTACGAAATTCAAAAATAAGACAATTTTCCGATAGTTTTCGGGTTTAAACCTGATTCTGATGTCAGAATCCATTCAGAATTGGGAATTTTGACCATTTTTTTCTTAATTCCGATGGTGGTTTTTCCCATTTTCAAGATACAGAAGAAACAATTTTTTTCATTTTCGATACGGAAATGAAAGAAGAATTAATTGCAAGCTCTAATTTGTCGAAATTCGAACCAATCAGTGTTGATAATTTTAGACTTATTTTAAACTCAGTTTTTCATGATCTAATTCAAAATAAATATTTCGATATACATTCGATGTACATTTATCATGAAGTTATGTTTTTTTGGCTAATGAAAAAATAGGTTTTTGCTAATTTTGAACTTTTCATTGCTCAAAAGAACCTCAACAAGTTTTTTCTTTTAATCCGGTGACATTCTGTCTCTATTTTTCGATACTGGTCGTCACCTAATAAATGATATTAATCGAGGAATGATATGCAAAAATGCTAAGAAAAAGTCACGATAAATTCCAAATACCAAGTTCAATAAAATACTACAATTTTCGCAACAAATATTTTCGTGCATCTTAACCTCTTTCAAGATTCCGTAGCCTAAGGCTAAAATGTCGAATTTTGCGACCCAAACTAATAAAAAATTGATAAAAAAAATTCATTTTAGTGGCTAAATCAAAAAAATCTCGATTAAATGTCAGAAGCAATATTTTTTAATTTTTATGAGATCGATTGTTGACCAATCGGAACAAAGTAGCTGATGAAAAGTCTGACCAGTTTTAGATTTTTTTTTTGATACAGTAGAAACTACTGACGCGTAATGTCGGTATAAGGAAGGAACGGCAAAATGTTTTTTGCTGAACATTTTTGAATTGTAGCCCCAGAAAAAATATGACGTTCAGTACAGAAAAACTGTTTTTGAAATTGCCGATGTTAAAGCTTGAAATTTTTGATTTTTTCAAAAAATATTTCAATAAAAATTTTAAGGTTAAACATAGGCAATTTCAAAAACAGTTTGTCATTTGTGAGCAGTTGCTGACTAAACAATTTTATACTGAGTATAACATTTTTCAAGCCTAAAATTCAAGCAAAATTTATAAAATGTTTAGCAAAAAAAATTTTCCTTCCTTACTTTATTAGTGGGGTTAATAATATACACATAAAGCGGAAGAGGGCAGCTTCTTCTGCTCTTGTACGGTACTAATCGGGGAAGCCGTTTTCAGCGGTAAGAAAAAGCTCGACTTTTGTATTAAATAACTTAAACCTACGCATGACTCAAAACGGCTTCCTCGATGAGTACAGTATGACTCATAATAAATTCATGGTTTCTAAAACCGAAGCAATGTCTCCGAAATTGACCTTGGAATTATCTAAGGGTTATCTTTGTCTCTATGGTTGAAATTGCTTAATTTTACAAGCGTTGAATAAGGTCCAAAAGGTTGGAAATTTTCGGACTTTTTGCACCACCCACTGTAGCACTTTCTAATGTGAGGTATTTCTATAGCTTCATTAATTTCCCAAACTCGATTTCCGGCTTAAAATCTTGAAATTAGTGAGTAAGCTCCAAGTTTGTAATCTCATCTCCATTTTTATGTTGTTTTTCACGTTTTTTTCAAATTTAATTTATTTTACAAAGCGTCCTTTGGATAAATAATTTACATTTTGCATTTAAGGATTTTGGTTTGAAGATTTGAAATTTTATTAATCTTGAGAATTGATTTGCTACAATTGCAAATGTGATTAATTTACTCCAAAAAACAGCAAGAATAAGAAATCGAGTTTGAATAATCTGCACTTTATAGCAGCAGTTAAAACGTGGTGCAAAATAAATGCAGCATTATTTAGAATATCCTTTTTGGCCCAAATTATTTTGATTCTGTTAAATAACGCATATAAAAAAGGTAAATTTAATTTTCTGTTTTCTGAAAACCCTGACACGATTTATTTTTTGCAGAATATTTTTTTTGCTATAAAAGGACTGATTAAACTTGATTATTAACTTCTGCAAAAAAATGCAATGCAATCCAACCAAGTTATAGGCTTTTAAAGCATCATTTAAATTTATTATGAAGAAAATTTTAAAGTTTCGTGTTCATTTGTGATTCTCATTTTTAGGCTATGGTTAATCTATAATAATTTTTCTAATAGCTCACTTTCAAATAAGGGCAGTTTTTCTAAGTTAAATTCAGCTTAGGTTGAATGTCTCATAAAAAATTGGTATTCGTGTGAGCTAAAATGTTTTTACTTTGATAATTTTGCCTAATAAGCGCGTTCGATTATCTTATAGGCTTTTAGTTGTAGCCTGATGATTTAGTTAAAATCCTCCATTTTTGACTTAATTTAATTTTCATAAATTTCTTTGATTTTTCGAAGCATAATCGAAGCATTATAAATAGAACAAAAAAATTTTGGCGTGTTATTCACTTATTCAATTTGATATTATAGAAAACAATTTGTTTCAAATAAAAATTTCCACGATTTCAAGCGGGCGCTCATTGGTGAAAAGTTGTAAGATTATAACCATTTTTAAGTAAAATAATATTTTTGAAAATATTACCAACTACCATTAAATATCAACTGCACTGAAATATAATTTTTAATTTTTTCAATTTCTACTCATAACCTGAGTATGATTAATAAAATCAAAACCCAAATGCAACTAATAAAGTAGTAAGATTCTTATTGGTCGTATTTTTCTTAATTTCGGACTGTTTATGCTTCCCGCCTGTAAATGGAAAATTAATGATAATTTTCATTAAAATCTATCAAGAGTGACTTCGTAAACGCAAGTAATCTGTCATCACAACAAATCTTTTGTCATTATATTATATTGCTAATAATATTTCGCTGGGTTTGTTTGATATTTAATTGTGATAAATAGGGCATTTTCTGTATAAATCACTGATTTGGTTTTAGTATTTAAAACCAACCCAGTTTAAAATGTAACAGTAATTTATTCTTATATCAAACCATGCAAAGTTTTTTCACAGACATTTCAAGAACAGAAAGGAATCAAAAATGTTTTTAAAGTACTCGCAAAGTTGAGACGAGATGCGAGAAATAATAAAAACGTTAAAAAATACAAATTTGGGTTTTACTTATTTTTCAGCTACAGTTTTAAAAACTTCTAGAAATTGACTGAGTTATTTGTTAAACTTTATTTGTTATACA
>SCLH01000617.1:223309-242967 GCA_004367855.1 Oikopleura vanhoeffeni
TAAATAGAAACGAAATTTTTCGATTCGAAAAATAGTTTTGAAAAATCAATTTTTTGGAGTGAATTTAACTCTTAGAGAAGGAAAACGCAACTCAAAACCGCACAGGTAAAACCAATCCGATTTAGTTTCTAAGAACCAATATTACAGCGAAATCTTATGTTAAATATTTATTTTTTTATAAAATAATTTTTTTCGATATAGATGAAATTTTTTAATGAATTTATTTTTGTAAAATTGATAGTTTGTCATAAGCAACATCAAATTTATGAAATGAAAACATTCAACAGAACATGAAAACATATTTTTTTGGATATTTGAAAAATGCGGAATGCCACAATAGTATAGCGTGACCGCTCAAATTTAAGGTGATTTTATTGGCTCATTATGAAATTCACGTTGTTTAATGGCGGCTAGTATCCCGTATCGTTTATATTTTTTTTTCAAATATTCAGGAAATTTCCGCCGAGTGTCTCTGATCCATATAACGAATTATCAGCTTAAATTTAGAACGTTAAAACGTAAAACAACGTTAATTTTTAACGAAAATTTTAATTAGAACGTGAAATATAATATTTCAGATTATCAAAAATTAAGTGTTATCAAAATTAGTGTAGAAAATTAGTTAAAAATTTATTTCCTGTTAATAACATAAAAACAAAGAGTTGNAATTTCGACGCCAAAATCAAAATATGAATTTTTGAAGGTCCCGTGAAAAAATTTCCGAAAAAAAATGTGCTTAGATTTTTTTGATAGTAGGCTCAAAAGAAAGCTGAGAAAACACTGAAGAGAAAGTTGGCTTACGTCAACCTAATATTTGGAAGTTTGAGGGGTCAAATTGACACAAACGTTAGTTTTACTTGAATTTTGAGAAAAACTTAGTAAAAAATCGAGAAAACGGCAAAATTTTCGAATTTTTTTTGTTCTTGTTCGGGTTGTTTTGTGTTTTTAACACATCAACGACTGATTTGGTGCATTTTTTACTAATAACTGCAGAAAATGTAGAACTCACCATACCTTAGGTGATTTTATTGGCTCATTATGAAATTCAGGTTGTTTAATGGCGGCTAGTATCCCGTATCGTTTATATTTTTTCAAATATTCAGGAAATGTCCGCCGAGTGTCTCTGATCCATATAACGAATTATCAGCTTAAATTTAGAACTGCGTATTGTAGAATTTATATCAAACAAATGTTGTTTTTTGAACGTTCAAACTAGTTACTTCAAAATCAAATTTTTCTCAGTATAGATATCAAAAAAATTTTATTTACTGGTGATAGTGTTGCAGGGCTACTGTTTGTATAAAATTTTATAATTTTAAAGTGGTTTAAGATATTTATTTCTACTATTCCATGTTGTGTAAAATTCTTACATCAATCAACGCCTCCGATCAAACCCTTTTTATCGAGAGAATATCGTACTCAGTTTAGAATGTCTTTCAAGAATTAAGAATAATTTTCCACGATTTTCCCACAATAGTGAAGGAGGTGAACGTTATCTGGCACACCTGTTTCTAGTATAATGAACTAATAGACAATCTATTGAATATTTTGGAAACAAAATACTATTTATTCTGAAATTTACCGATCTTATAAATTTCATTAAAAAGCAAAGTTATCTTCTGAATATCTGAAAAAAATATTCACAATTATAGTTGACAATTTAAAATTTTTATAAATCTACCAGATAACGCTGACACCCTTAATTACTGAATAGTTGAAATCTTCTTGATCAAAATTTCTAGTTTTAGACCAAGAAAATTAAATTAGCCAATTATACCATTAAAGATACCATTTTAAGATAAAGTTATCAAGGGGGTAGCGATCAAGGCTTTTGATTGGGTGATGGTATCCCTCATTGTTTGTATCATTCAAATATACAGGATCTGTCCACTGAAGGCCTGTAATCCATATAATCTCTGTATAAAGTCAGACAACTCTTTTTAGAATTAAATTTGTGCGGAAAAAAGCTACTACGTAATAATAATTTTTGTCGTACATGTAGTTATGTAGTTATAATGTTTTTCGAATAAAATAATATATTAGCTCTATTACTTACTATAAATTAATAATTATGGTCCTCAGTAACGTTGATAAAATAATTATGCGAATTTCGAACTTTTTTTGACAAATTTACATCATTCTCAGCGTTTCTAGAAAATTGAAGTCTTTTAATACTTCAAAGTGACCTAAAAAATAACGAACGCGTACCCTTTTAAGTACATTTGTCGATTTTGTCAATATCCACGTCCTTTCCCTCGCGCATGTATTTTGTTATGGTAAGAAAATGTCTACTATACATTCTTTCATTAGAATCCATAAGTCAACAAGCATATCAATCCAAGTAAAACTATTTTTTTAAATCTTTGAATTAAGATTATAAAATTATCAAAGTAACTGAGAACGGTCCTATCGGCCACAATTATTTTCTGTTCTTATATTTGTGATTTTTTGCTTCTAATTAGTTTTTTGCATAAAAAAATCGGCGATATTTGGCACTTTCCACAATATTGGGCACTTTCGGCGATATTGACCACTTTCGGCGATATTGGGAACTTTCGGCAATATTGGCACTTTCGACGATACTGGGACAAACATTTCAAACAATTCATTTTTATTTTATTGCGAACGTTTTCGATAATCTATATCATTTTCACGCAAAATTTCATTATTTATTATTTATTTTCATTTCATAAAAACACTTTTGACTCATAAATATATTTCTAGTAAAAAAACGTTTACTTCTGGTGGTATCCGTGTCCGAAACATGGGCCGAATCATGAAAATGGCGATGTTTATTCAAAAGAAACCAGCAAAAAACTTCATTCGAGAATTTAAACGATACGGATGTCACTGTTGGCCAAAAGGACGAACTATTCTTGGTGGACAAGGACGTCCTCAAGATGATGTCGACCGGTTAGCTGCTTTTAAATATTTTATAAAGTGTTTAATTTGACTGAAAATATATGTTGATTTTTTTTATCGGTCAAATTTAAAATAAAGTACCGAAAGTGCTTAATTAGAAGCTTAAAAACTCATCGACAATAGATGAAAGGTGTCTAAAAGAAATGATAAGTGACTGATTAAATACTTCGTTAACTACGGCAATTTCTCGTTATCATATTTTTCAAAAAATTCTAAATCGGTAAAGTATTGTAATAAAAAGATCAGAGACCTGATTCGTCCGTTAATTGCATGATCATAGCGTGATTTGGTCTAGTGTAAACTGCCTGCCTATAGGAGTACGAGTATTTTTTTACTCAAATACTCAAAAGATTAGAGATATCATGTATATGTATCTCCTTCCTGAATGCAGACGGAAAGCACGCCACAAAAACTGCTCAATTTGGCAGGAATGATGCAGTTGACGGATTTGTTGAAGTTTATATATACTAGAGCATATACTTGAGCATTTGCTAGAGCATATATACTAGAGCAAAACAGAGTTCACTTTTTATACATGTTTATTTTGTTAAACAACGATAACACTAAAGGAGGTATTTTAAAAATTTTGGGAGCCTTATAAATGCGTTTTTTAGCCTAAATTTCATTATATCATGGAATTCATACGTCGTAGTCTCGTCGAGACTTTGATTCAGGTTTGTAAAAGGGAACGATTTTGCGTGGATTTTGTTCCCTTTCCCTCTTTTTCCTTATCTTTTGCTTAAACCTAAGCATGAAAGGGGAACGAAAATGACTCATATTTACAAGCCTGCTTTGATTGGGCCTCACAGTATATCTTTCAGATTTTCTCTGCATATTTAAAAACTTTCAGATAACTTTCGATGCCAGGATTCTCAGACAATCCACGCTAAAGTCCCAAAACCAGCTAAATATCGACAGCAGGGTTGTAGAAGGGATCATGCCCGATCGGATTTTCTTTCCCCATCCTGGTTTTTTTCCTATCTTTTGTTTCAATCTACGCAAAAGGAGATTGAAAAAACACGCAAAAGCCATCCTTTTTACAAGCCTGTATCGACAGTCACTGTTCTAACCAAAAGCGCTAAATTAGGCATTTCGAAAATAACTGACAAGCTTCAAACTATACGTGTTTCTAGACTTTGGATTAGCGGACAGATTTTTTAGCCAAGTTCAGGTTTTAAACTTCTTTGAGTAGTCATGAAACGGCCACGAACATCTAGTTTTGGAATTGAGCTGAATTAAATTGGAAATTTTACATGGTTCGCGCGTTGATTATGGATTCCATAATATGGAATCAAGTACATTGGCGAAATTATCGAAATTTGCACTTGACCCTGAAAAATATAAAGTAGTATTTTAACTACACATCCGATCACTAAAATATTGTGAAAATATAAGCAAGCACAGAGTTTTGATCGCGCCGAGCCAATATTCTCCAGCTGATCTAGTTCAAAAAATAATTATTTTATCTTTTGTAAAAAAATTACTCAGAAAAATCGGCTCGGCCATATGAGAGCTCAGTGCGAGCTGCGATTAATTGGAAATTGACTTTAGTCATCGGATGTATATCTTGTTCAGATGGAGTGGACCCAAAAACTATAAGAATGTACTAAACAGGGAAATAAGCGTCTCTGATTGGCCGACAGGCGGCCCGCACAATCACTCGTCGGTTAATATCGCTATTCTTTACCACACTCACATCTCTCTCGTTTTTGGTTTTTTTCACTCTGAACAGGATATTTATTAAAAGAATTTTGTTTTCAATTTTAGTTTTCAAAGTATCTTAGCTGACGAACTTGGGGTGCGACACTGAGAGGTGCGACACAACTATTATTGTTATTCTTCTTGGAATTGGGGATAAAAAGGGATAGATTGGGGATGGCCATCCCCTCAGAAATTTTTTTTAATTTTCTCTGTTTTTTTCATGCGCATTTTGAGTGTACTTTGAGGAAATTTGAGAAAATTTTTATCAATTTTTTTCCGATTTTTTTTTCCATTTTTTCCATTTTATCATTTTTTCAACACTTGTATAGACGAAAAAAACGAGAAGTTTAAGTTGTTCACCCTATGCCCCCTCCTGTTTTAACATGTGCAGATGGGATTGAATGCTGCTAAAAGGGGAATTTTATCATCGCTGCTTTTGAAAACAGCCTAGCAATCAAGGATTCTCCCTTGTTTTGCCGGCCGAGCGATTCATTCATAAAAAGAATTTGAATTTTCCGAGAAAAATGCCGAGAAAAAAAGAATGCCGAAAAGGAAGAGATTAAAGGATATAACTTATATCATATAAGTTATATCCCTTTAATCATTAACCAGTTAAAACCAGACTAATAGCGACAACGGTTTTTGCATCTGAATCCTAACCGATATTTCGAACGATAAAATTCCCTTTTTTATTCCGTGATACCAGTTCACCGTTATTCGCAAAAAAGTTTTTTTTTGTCATTTGAGCAATTTCTTGACTCATTACTGGTCACGGTATCACTAGGGAGCCAAAAAATTTTACTGCACATTCATTTCAGGGATCACATGCAGGAAAACCATTGTCGTTTTCTGTCTATTCGCCAGAATATTTAATTTTCTGATTGGCAAGTTAATATAATATAAACATTCGTTGGCTACAGGTTGACAATTGAGTGAATTTCAAGAACAATTTGTAATGTAGCTTTAAAATTTTGGAGTCAATTTCAACTTTTTACGCGTGAAATTTCAGAAAAAGTTCAAAAATTCGAGTCGAAAATGATGAAACTAAAAAAATCAAAATATGTTTTTTCATTTTATTTTTGACCCGGTCCGCACATCGATTTTCAAAAAAATTTTCAGAAAATGTATTTTTCAGATGCATTTTTAAAAAATAGTTAGACGAAACTTATACCAAGCCTATTTTTAAGTGGAAAAACCTGTTTTTCGTGATTCACGATTTTTCACATTCATTTTGACCAATAGTAACCTTTTTAAAAAATTTCATATATTTTTTTGAACTTCTGACAGTTGTTTGTCACGTTGAGTCATCTAAAATTACTATATATGAAATGTCAATCGCATTTCCACCCTAGTCTAATGACCGGTCAAAGTTCAAGGTCATCTCAGTTCATCGTATAGACTGAAGTACCTAAGAAATCGGAGAGTCGCTTCTATTGAACGTATTAGCACTATAGGCAATAATGTACTGAAAGGGCGCTGGAGAGCAAAAATTTGCTTGAGGTGACCTTGGTGTTGACAGTTTTGCTCTCTAGCGACTTTTCAGTAATTATGTGACCCATAGTCTAATACGTTTATGAGAAGTCGACCTTCGATTCTTTTGGGGGTACTTTCAGTCTTTACGATGTACTGAGATGACCTGAACTTTGACGTCATTAAGGTCAATATTTGGTTGCCGACCGCAATCAAATAAAGCTAACCGAAACGCTTATTTTCACTGGCCAAAATCGCCTTCTAGCTTTCATACGGCGTCGCTAAACTGGAATCAGCGCCTGTAAATCAACGAAAATTGACCGAAAAATCTATTTTTTTGAAAATTTTTGAAGGACAAATATCCTAGTCTTAAATGACCAAAAAAAATTCTCTACAGATAGCTTAAACACATTAAAAGCGATTTTTTATTTTGAAATTCCTATTTCAATCGTTCTATGTTATACCAGTTATAAATTTGTTATTTAACTCATGAAATTTTTTATAGCCCGCGCATTTTTTCATCTTTTATTTTTATTGCATTTTCAAAGCAAAAAGATAAGAGAAAAAGTCTCATAATTTGCGACCTAAATTCTTTCGATTGGCATTTTTCATTTTTTTACTTCAAATTCTAAAGTTTTCATTTTTTGTTTAAAATTAATAAAATTTATCAAAGAATAATAAGCACGAAAATTGCGGACTTAATTACGCGCTCTAAAATTATGCAAGCTAATTTCGATAATCAGTCGATTTGTTATCATTTTTTTCTACAATGAATATAAAATGATTGTTAAAAATATGAAAATAAATAAAATAAATGCACACCCTTAATCGTATGAGTGAATGCGCTTTCTGCAAAGAAGGCTTTCAAAGAATAAATTAGCGATGACATTTTGCGATATTTAGAACCTATGTCAACTAAATAAAATCCCTGGAATTTCTACCTTCTTGACAGCGTCTTACACAGCGGTTTTCATAAAATAATTTGTATAATCGATTCTTTTGCTTTATTTGCTTACTTTGCTTAATCTTTGCCGACGAATCAATAAGCAACATCTTATGATTCTCTAAATTTCGCTGATTGGATCTTCAATAAAGTGCGTTAATGAAAATTCAGTTGTAAATTCGAGAGTTTCGCGTCCTTAGGCATAGGTGAAATACAAAATTATTGCATAATATAATTCTACTGAAGTCGATTTTTTCCGAACGGATTAACCCTCTTTCGGTATTATATTTGATCTTTACGTTACTGCACGGTATAATTTTACGGTATAATTTATTTCTGTTTTACTCGAGAATCGAATGTAGTAATTGATAAATTTGTCTATCGGAGATGATCCTTTCCAGACGTTGTTTTTCAACAATCTGTTTATTTTAGCAAAATTTTATTTTGTCAAATAAACACACAGTTACACATATTAATACTTGATCTTGATAAATTGTAATTACTTACGAGCATACAGCAAGGTATACCGCGTATATTAGTGACCTGAGGTCTTAGTAATTTAGGTTGACGATTTTGTATTGTTTTTTTGCGATTTATACTTAAAATACCATAAAGTACCAAAAATTTAATTTCTGCATTTGGATTGCAACGCTTGCAAATTCGTGACATTCGCTGATATTTTAATGTTCAATTATTCTACGGATTTCAAGGATTTTTTCAAAAAGTCTTCAATTCCTCATTTCGACCTTCATTAATCGTACATAGAATGTGACCTACAGGGGCAAATGCGCAGAATGATGGCTATGGCGTGTGAATCTAGTATATTCTTCAGCTTGAGAATATGCGTAAACGCATCACCATTGGATATTGTTTGTCTGAATACTTAGACTCCTATTTAACTGCGCGGTACACAATAAAAGGTTCTTTAACGTACATTTAATCTTATCGAGATCCTGCCTAGTGTGATTTTATCTGAGCGTCATCAATTGATAAAGTGGCCAATCAAATGCGGGATTCTTGATTGAGTCGACAATCGGTATTATGATTGGACACTGGCATCAAGTGATGCGCTCAGATAAAATCACCACTAGGCAGGATCTTCGATATATAGAAAAAAGCTTAAAATATTTGCCGGATTTTGAAAATTGAGGGGTTTTTTTGTATTTCTCGTTTCACTTTGTCATTATCACACAATTAAGTTTCTTGGCTTTTTATGCAAGTTATAAACAAATTCTGGCATACTTGGCTTTACATTCTTATCTAGCGTTATAATACCATGCTTATAACTAAATATTGATTCAGTGCCTCTGAATCAGAGGCTTTCTAGAGAAATCGAATTTTACAATTTTCTGTTAGAATTTCGAGGGATTTTTGATCATCTTAAAAATCCGCAAATAAGTTAAAATTCAAAAAATCAGAATCGATGATAACGAATTTTAAAGCGTTGTTAGATCAATTGCAAAAATGTTTAAATTTGTGTCTTTAACGCTTTCGTCATAAAATCCACAACTCAATCGTCCGACCTAATTATTAATGACCTCAGGTCAATCTTTCTAGTTTTCGTGTCACACGTTTTCCGTGAAGTTGCCATCAAAAAAATCAACTATATCCTTTAACCACCAACTCCATCTTCAAAAACGTTTACTATCTCTCTCTATAGCGCGTGTTCGAATCCCACTATGTTGTCTAAGTGATTGCTTGACGATTACACGCCGTCTTTAGCGGTCCATTCAGACCTTGCTATAGTCATACTCAGACATCACCAAGACAACATTAGTGGGATTTGAACACGCGCTATAGAGATAGTAACTTTTGAGATGGACTTTATGTTGGTAAAGGATTCCTTTAACACATTAATGTGATAGAATGTGGGGAGACTTACCTAAAGACTGATCTAGTAGGTGAGACTACTCATTTTTCTTATTTGGTCGTTATTTTATTGTCGGTATTTCAGATAGATTTAAGGGGTCGATGCATTTTGACAGATACGGAATGAGCTCTTTAAAAACTTTTTTACTGGGTTATATATTCTTCTCAATATACCATCAAAGTATTGTTTCATAATCCAGGCAACTTTGTAACTACATAATTTTCGAATTATTGTTTTTTTAAGAAATTTTGACTTCGAATTAAATTTTCGAATTCAACAAATTATGAGAAATTTTTGAAAAATTTCCGAACATTATAAAAAAGGCTTATTTTCTGTTCGATTTTGTTTTCAATATTTTTTCCAAAATCAACGAAAAATCTCTTCAAAATAGCCACTTTTACTTTCGCTGTGGATGACCACTATTTTTATATGCTCTTGAAATCATGATGACATGTTTTGTTGATTTTGGTCAAAAATAATTAGAATATTTAGGAAAATTTCCTCATTTCTTGTTCAATTTTCACAACTTATTTTTCTGGATCATCAGCTAAAATATTAGAATGCCACCTTTACTTTATCAAGATGTCCTCGTTTTGTTTCTTCGCCTTTTTTATCAAGATTAAAAAAAAATTCACCGAACTTGCCAAATGGTAAGCCGACCCAGTTTCGATGTGCTGAAATTTGTTTTTTTCGTCTGTTTTCAAAATTTCAATATTTCGATTTTGACGTAGATATCGAATATAAAGAAATTAAATTAATTATTGAACGGTGTCGAGACCGTTTTTCACGGTTATCAATTAATAAAAAATAATTTACCTCAATTAGACACCTTGATCGCAAACACGATTTTTTGAGTTGCTTTTTCAAAAGACGATTTATAAAGTAAAATAATCGATCTGAAAAAACGAAATAACGAGTAGCTTAAAATGGCACTTTTGTTCGAAAAAGTTTTCATACGAAATTTGAAGTGGCAAAAGTGTTCCCATCAAGAGAAAAAAAATATGAAAATTGCAAATCTGTCAAAAGCACCGACCTCCTTAAGAGGTAGCAGCAATGTGGGATGGCGTCAATTTAATTTACGAAAATAATTATTTGGTTTATTTTTGTGCTTATTAGCGTTTAGCTGACCAAAATAAATGTGTCAGCTCATTTAAAAATCATTTTATCTTTTTTAAGGACGATTTGAGTTCAAACTTTTATTTATAATTCGAAAAATTTCGAAAAATTCAAGCATTATGAAAATTAAGCATTTTTCGTCAATTGTATTTGGTTATTTTTTTTATAATGAATAAAAATGAAAAAATAGCCACTTTAACTTTTTTTGCATGTTAACATATTTCTGACTGCTGTTTGAAAATCATAAATGTTTATTTGCCATTTTGTTGTCGACTTTTTAAATATTATGAAATGTTTCCGCAATCAAAGTCCAAATTTTATTTTGGTTTTTTTGAATCTCCTTAAAATTAGCTAAATCACATGTGAATTTCTATATAAAATTGCGGGTGTATAGGCTACTTTACTTTAAAAGTCAGAACATTTTTTTCATATTTAAACCAATTGAAGGTCAATTTTTTCGCTGCTTACCCTCTTTAGCGAAATCGAACAAAAATTAAGAGAAAATAACTTTCGAACGGTTGGTGTAGAAAGTTTTATGTAATATGTTTAAATGTTCTTCTATAAACTCTATGTGATTTCATAAAAGTCTGTTAGGTGTCTTTATGGATTTATTTTCAAAGCTTGAAAATATTTTGAGTCATTTAATAAGCTTGGACATCAAAAACGGTATAACTTTTTTTCCTCTGAAAAAATTTAAATTTTTAAAATATTCTTTCAACTGAAAGCACACATTTTTGTGAAATATTCAAAAACACTGTTTTGTGAAGAATGTATCTCTAAAAATCTCAATTACCTTATTCGAAAGTTAACTTTAGAAATTCATTAATGCAACTCATAATTTAATTCGTATCGAGTATGAACGGCCTGAAAACAACTATTATCTCCGTAAATTGCCCACCTGGTCAACCACTGTTAATTCTCTACTGTATTTATTTTTATACGATTATTTAAACTCAACAAAATTGACTAAATAATTGGTCTAATTGTTATATATAATTTCACCTAATGTCAAGAAAAGACCTGTTAAAACACAAATTACAGGCGTTTTGTTGCTGAACGGAGATGTTTCGTAATTATGAATTTAAAAATATCTAAAAAAAATTTATAACGGTTTTTGCTGATTGGTTCATTTTAAATATTAGTTCAATCGCGGTTTAAATAGTACCGGCGCAAACCACATACACTTCTAGGCACAACATTTTTTTTCTATTCGCAAGTGCCGATTCGTAATTTTTTTAATTACTCAATCTTTAAGTATAATTTGTCACGTGCTCACAGAACTCCTTATGATTCAACAAAAACGAAATTGATTAATTAAACAATTTTCAGAATAAATTTTATTTATTTTTGGATTTTTTTTTATAATTTGCCGTTAAAAATGTTGTAAGTGCCACAACCAAAAACTACTCATGACATCATATTTATTGTCACAAAACAAATCAACATATTTTTTCTCGACTTTTTAATTAATTCAAATAACAGTAAAAGTATGGTCATTGTTCATATGGACTACGTCTATTAGGACGAAACGAAAAAAATCACGCAATTTTAAAAGTAAGCTACTACATCATAAATTAATTTATTTATTTTAGAACGTGCAAGAAACTCTTCAATTGCTATGGGTTCAAAATGGAAACAAAAATTTCAATAACAAACTTCTCAAAAAAACTCTATGACTAACATTTAGAAATATTTTTTGTTAGAAAGTCTGTATTTCGTGATCATTTTTGCCGAAAAATTTATGAAATTTACAAGGTGATGGAATTTAAATGACACAAAAATGCTATCGCAACCACAAGGGTTGAATTCTTCAGACTTTCATGACGAACATTTTTATATTCACCAATTTTTCAATAAATTTTATTATAAAATTCTTTAATTTTCAAATCTAGTATACAATCTTTTCGAACTTCAGAGCACTTATCTATTGCATAAAACTTAACATAATTTTCTTCAAATTATCTAGATAGATTTTCGGAAACTCGATCATTAACATTTAAAATCGGATTAATTTTGCCACCAGAATTATTTGTATCTGAAAATAATACGATTACGAAGGGGGCATTGAAAGATATGATGGTTAACTCCTAGGCTACTAGTGGAAGAAATCAGCGTTTTTCATTTTGCACCCAATTCAAGTCACAAATGTTTGGTGATTAATTCTGCTGGTAAATGTAGCCCAGATCAATTTCAATATAAAGTTAGAGGAAAGGACGAAGATGGAGACAGGAATATTCACTGTGACGGTAAGATTCTGCATGATTTACCGCATTTGATTTGTTTATGGATCGGATCGGTAGACTCTCAAACAAATTAGGTAGGACCGGATCGTTCGGCTCCTAAAAATTGGCTTGGATCGGTAGATCAAGTCGGTTTCCCGATCCGATCCATCGATCTGATTCCGATCCAATTGTGCCGACCCCATTTCATTTTTCAGCTGGGAATTGCATTCGTAATAATAATAATATAATGCAATTAGGTTGTGTTCATGAAATATTAAACTCATTCAGAAAACGTTCAAAAATCTGTTATGAAACTAATAAAAATGACAGAAGATAGTATGCGCTTATGCTGTTTCAAGAGAACCGACCGGAAATGTAGTTGTTGAATGTTACCAAAAATTTTAAAATTAGAAATTAAAGGGTATTTTTGGGTTCCTTTTCGATAATCGCTGACCAAAATGATACTTTCCCATAATATTTTTAAATCAAATTGATCTTTGTGTTTCAAAACACAGCGTCGGAGGTGGGGTCAAAGTAATTTTCGAGCGTAATTTCATTCATCAAAATTAAAACTGAGTCGTGAAATTTCATTTATTTGAATATAAACAGTGAATGATTTCGTAAACGTGAAAATAAGAATAATTTTTAAGGTCAAAATAAACTTAGACTTAGTTCAAAGAGCCAAAAATCTAAAAAACACAAGTTTTGAGTCAAAGTCAACTTTGGTTCGAGGAATAGCCAAATTAAATAGACAAGTCGCACTCGATTGGACAATATATCTCTTTAAGGTAGAGTTACTCACTGACCAGGAAGCCTAGTATATTCTTGGTCACCCTCGCTTAAAATCCCTATTCTATACCACAACCCCCTGGTTAGTGGGTACCCTGACCTCAAATGGATATTTTATTCTACCTACACCGCGCGCGGTACAATTTAACACGACGGCATGCGTAAGCGAGATGTAGTCGAGTATATCTAATTTTTTAATACTATACAGGTATTTTATTCTAGATTTTGTATGGACGTAGGTTGTATCTTTCTAGCTTGAGACACTTTCAATCTTCGCAATGTATGCCGAAATTTGTTATATTGAATATTATACTTCGGTATGGATAGTCACTCAGCGTCATAACTCTGACGTCAGAAAAGATAGTGAGCACTCAAATCACACGATTCCTAAAATAAGTTTACAATCGTGTTATTAAATTGCTCACTATCTTTTCTGACGTCACAGTTATGAAGCCGAGAACCTATCCATTCGGAAATATAATCTTCGATGTACCCACTTTCAAATAAAAATTATTTTCGAATAAACGAGTGCCTTTGTTGGAATAGAAAGCGATTTTGGAAGATACCCGCTGCAAAAAGATTTCGCTCAAAATTTGGGAGAATCAACCCAAAAAAATAATAATGGGCAACAATGGACAAATTCTCAGACCATTGTTAGTACTTGAACCCCTCAGATGTGGAAATTAACGTGAATAGAATTTTTTTCACCTGACAGTGGTTAAATAAAAAGAAATTATAGAAATTTAAGATCAGTTTCACGCAAAAGTGGTTCTTTCAAGTTTTGAGCAGATTTATTACAAGACTGAAAGCGTATTGTGATGGATTAAAACAATAGTGTAAATTGGCGTCAGTACCGTAATTTTCGACGATTTACCATGAGGTTCGCACCCAAATTCGAAGATATGTAAGCTGTTATAATGAATAAAAACAATTTTTAGGTTTTTTCAAATTTGTAAAGGGACCCTCCTTAGGGGGTATAAATTGTCACAATATACAATTTTTTTGTCAGAAGTTTGATTGATCGAGCTTTTTCAAGGGCCATGATGGCGTCGCTCGGCCATCTTGAGGTCGTTTTTGAGAGTTTGGTTCTTACAAAATTATCCAGTTTATTTAGCGGGTTGAAATACCTTGAATTTTGTTGAGAAGAACGGACCGGTTAATTATGAGATCTGATCTCAAGCGACATTTTTCTTAACCGCCGTTCAAAATTTTCCAGTAACGTTAGATGAGTTTCTAAGCTAAAATTAAATTGACGATAAAAAGTTTACTTTAAAAACAAAATCCAATATTTTTTTAGTTTGTAACTTTCATACCTTTATTCGAGAAAATTGAATGAGTATAACCAAAAATAAGTTAATTCTTCGGTTTTTTTTCAATATTATTGTCCAACTCGGTCTGTTTCACCAAAAAGTCTAGAAGTTAAGACATAGATTTATCTTAAGTGGACATTTTTTTCTCATATTTTAGGGATGTACACCACGGTAAACATAATTTAATACAATATTGAACTTAAATGTTCCAAATGGTGTCTGTGAAATTTTTGCTAGCAAGGGTTTATTTTAGCATATTTTTAAAAGTTAAAAAAAAACTCTTTCCTTCAAATTTTCCAAGGGTTAAATTATAAACTTATTAGTTAAAAATTCTCAAACATAAAAATTGAGATTAAACTTTTTAATTAACCTCATATTGTCCAATTACACCCCCTTTGTAATAATGAACCAGCAAATGAAATTTTACACTCGTGGACTGTGGGATGTATTACAAGGGCCATTAACAATTTAGTTATGCTTTAACAATATTTTAAATCCAAATTATTTTGACACTGCTCCATTTTGCATAACTTATTTGAGTGACTAATTTAGACTCTTATAAGAGCTAGATATTACAGCTCAGATTGTTTTTCTTCCTAATTCTCAGTTTTTAAGGTATTTTAGTAACAGTTTGTCAGATTTTAGCTAGGGATTTCATCTCCAGCCAGCAAACGACATCGACCAATTCAAAGTGAGATAGAAAAAATCATCACAAGATTATTGAACGCGAGCCAATCATCATGCGTATGATCAAGTGCTAGCTCGAGCTGACATCCTTATTTAAAATCTCACATAAATAGCCAAAGATCACTTGCACTTAATATTTTTAAGCGTTTGAAATATGAATCTCCACCCCGAATGCAAACGTGAAGCTCGATTCAAATTAACTCGTAGAATCGATGTATGGCGACGCGTCGCCATACACCATTTAATCGCATTTTACGACGCTTAATCACAAATGACAAGATCAGTTATAAAGTTATCGATAAACTTTGAAACAAAATGACGTTGTGCGTTTTTTTTTTGAAAATTTTTACTGTATAATACAATGTAATTTACAGTACTTATTTTTTGCAAAAATGTTTTGAATTCACAAAATTACCTTCATCGTGATCAGAAAAAAATTTTAAGACATTTTTTCCATTACACCATAGCCCGAAAATGATCACTTGACCGTATATTTAAGAAATAAGGTCTGCAAAAATAGTACTGTTTTTTTTTCAAAAATTGCTTAACCCTGGAATCACAGAAAAAAAGTTCCGCCAAGGCACTAGAGCCGATATATCGGCTTCTACCTTTGACGTTGTTTTTTTTAAAAAGTTATATTTTTTGCATCAATCAATTCAAATTCTAGAATTTTGATTTTAGTTCTAGAATATAGTTGAACCCAAGGTGTAGCATATCACGTGATACGTGCCCATCGTAGTCTTCACAAATTTTGTTTTTATGGGTCCCAACGCACAAATATCTGCTTACGTCACACAATAATCCGATTAGATCTTATATCATCAATCAAAAGTTATTTTGAAAAAAGTGAAAAAAAATGATGAAAAAATCACGAAATTTCTATGAAAAATTGCTATTTTTCATATAAAGTAGATTAATACACTTTTTATTAATATTTTAAGTTTATATAGTAATCAAGTGACAGTGTGGCCTCTTTTTGATTGCTCTACAGTAATTTTTATAAATAAATAATTTTTTTCATGGAATACTTAAATCGAAAATTTTGAAATTCACTTCCAAAAAATATCTGTCCCAAGATACGAATAAACTTCAATCTTAAGTGTTTTGCATGCATCAAACACTTTCCTAAAAAAACTGGTTTATCTCACATTTGTTATTTGATGTCTAGTTTCGAAATTTTTTCCGGAAGTAAACTTCGGCGAAAAATCTCAAAAAATCAACTCTCCGTTATATTTGAACCAAATATCCAAAAAAAATTGAATGTTTTTTTCGGAATCACCGCAAAATTCTTTGTGATGTATTCGGAAGACACAATTCTGTTACCATTTATTTGCCCATTTTAGAAGGTTTTAGGTAGGCTTGAGCCGATATATCGGCTCTGTGATTCCAAGGGTTAAATCACTTTATGAACAAAAGTGAAAAGGTTTTTTAAAAGTTTTGAGAACTTTTTCTCCCTAAACCAAAGTCCAAAAACGATCACGGACCTTCAATTAGGAAATAGGTTTTGGTTAAAGTAAACAAATAGTGATCAAATTACGCCGAAAATTTTTTGGCCAATGAACACCTAATTTAAGAGTTTTGAACATAATTATATTTCCAAACACGTTCAAGTATCTTATTTTCAAGAAATAAGGATTTATCTATGACATATTTTAAACCTTATTTTTGAATTATTTTGTCACTTGATTTATTCGGACTTTGGTGTAATGAGAAAAAAGTCTAAAACGTCTGAAGTTCATCCCAAAGTTATCTTTATGTAATTGAGAACTTTTTTTAAATTACCGTATATGATATACGGTAATTTGAAAAGGTTCTCAAATACACAAAAGATAACTTTGGGAATGAACTTCAGGCGTTTTTAAGACTTTTTTCTCATACGGTATATCGTATGTTTTTTTCACGAAAAGAATTATCTCCGAATTATCTCGAAGACCCGCTCAATAAAATCGTTTAAAACTTTTAAGACTTCTATTCCATTTACAAGATAGCCGCGAAAATTGAAATACTGATTACATAATAATCAGTGAGAGTTCATGCGTAGGCGTGTCTTTTCTCTCTCTATCTTCTTATCACGGGAAATAACATTCCAAAATAATTTAAGACTCATTTTACTAGAGAATTTTTGTAAAAAACATATAATTATTTTTAGACAGAGCGATAGAAAACATTTGAAGTTTTATATGAGGTAGTTTCAAATATAATATTAAGGTTTAATTTCATCTTTTTATTGCACTTTTGTGTGTAACTGGAGGTAATTTCGCACTTTTTGTTTTCTTATCCCATTAAATGTCTTTTAATTCGTTTAAAATTTTTTTTTGTTTTTTCCAATTGTATAGCAAATGGCTGAATATTATTTTAAGCTATTGAAAAATGTATGTTAATAATGAAACTTTGCTAACATGGCTCGATTTATAAGTATGGCGAAGCGTCGCCATAATCGAGTCTCGGTACAGATTCATGTCTAAAGTCTACGAGTTAAGCTTAATTTGGCAGAAATGATGCAGTCGACTGATTAGCTTAAGCTGCTATTCTCAAGCAAAAGAGATTTCACCTCGGCGAATCATCTCCACGCATTTCACAATGTTTGAATCGGGCTACCCGTCTTCATTCGGGCTGGGGATGATCTATAGGAATTTTAAGACTTTCAAAAAATCTACCCTTTAAAATAGATTCCATTAGGTTTTAGACTCGTACAATACAAATCAGGGGTTTGTTGCCTTGTGGGCGCCACTCATTGGCCCGTTTGATTTTGCTCTAGTTGATACCATACCCCGCCCCCGCACGAGATTAGCCAAGGCAACTCATGCTCGGCACTTCATGTATTTAGAATAGTCGACAAAATATCGAAAATATTTGAACAATGACGGCACTGAAAATAAGGGCTTTGAGAATAAGGGTCAAACACGAATGCACACCGCGGGGCCGAGAGATTCCCTTCTTAGATATAATTGACCATGTACACTGACCACCTATACCGTTAAAACTTTTTTTTTCAGGAAACCCTATTGGATCTTGTCAAAGATCTCTGTGCGAATGTGATCTATCATTTGCGCTAGAATTAGAAGAAAACCGAAAATACTATCAAGAATCTAACTCGAAATGGAAGGGATTCCAAAGCAATCAAGAATGTACTGCTTCTGGACAAAATCTTGGTGCCAGATCTAATTTAATAAATCAAACTCCAGTTCCCGTACCTGAAGAGTTACTTGTTCATAATGGATTTGCATGCTGCGGAACTAATTATGATAATTAGTGAGTATTTTGGCAATGAAAATTTCTAGAATTTTCGTTATTTTTTTTTATTTGGGTATACTCCCCTCAGTTCAATTCACTCAGAGGACACCGATGTTTTACGCAAAAGATTCGTCATTTATTCCTATCATGTTGAAAGGGCCAATCTCTGAAAGCCAATCAGATACGCGTAATTCTCCCACACTAGCGGGACCCTTCTGTCATTTTAAGACAAAATTAAGTCTAAACCTCTGAAACTCAGGGAGGAGATACACTTTTAATTTAAAATAATGCAGAAATTTTAAAATAGCGCCTTTTACAACACTCGTGGTAGTCATTTTTTCGAACTTTCAAAAATTGAATGTCGACCAAAAGATCTATCGGAGGTTTTTTAATTCCAGGCTTGCTCCCAAATTTTCAGCCAATAAGCGTCCCATAATTTCAAGTTTTTCATGATTGATTGGCTGAAAGACTCATTTATTGCATAACATCGGTTTTTGTTCATATTTTTAGACACGAATATTGAAATTATGACTAAGTCATCAAAAGAATTTCCGCTTATTTTAAACGTTTTCTTTTTCTTGAAAAACGAGATCCTTCAAAAATCAAAAGTGAAAACTCCAGTTTTCCTCAAAACCTTTCAAAATAATATCTGAGTCCAGTATTGCTTTAGAAATTAGCCGCTCTGAAATTTTTCTCAAGTGACTCTTTTTTTTAATATTATCGATCTCAGCAAAAATTGAGTGTTTTTTCTATCTCAAGCCTTCCAACTAGATGGTACTTGACATTTTTAACACCCAGAAATGTTTTTTTAGCAATCAGTTCTGTGCGGGTCTGATTGAACCCGAAAAATGTTCAGTTCGTTTTGATAATCTACGGATTTTGGGTAATACCAGTCACATAATCAAACTTCGAAAATAATCGAGCCGAAGTGTAAAAAGATTATCCTTCGCAAGAAATTTATCACCATCTTCAAAGCTTTAGTAGTCGAATCATTCTTTATTTAAGAAGTTCTAGGTCGCTTAGATGAGCTCACTCAGAATCACCATGAACTTGAATCTATCCAATTTAAAAAAATTCTGTTTCGGTTCAGTAAGCTCTCTTATGATAATCAAATATATCGCAAAATAACTTGACTTTCTGAAGAAAACTATTAAGGCTAACTCTGAGCCGCTCACGTGTAAAAGCAACCGCGATATAAAATTGCTATATTTTGGAGAAATTTTTTGAAAGTTGACATGTATAAAAAAATTTGAAATCAAATTGGTAATTTTGTGGCAAAATGCGTGGGCAAAAAAATTCCCTGTGGCGACGAATTTATTTGTCCTTATACTTCCCACGCAGAAGGCACCGACGTTTTACGCAAACGATTCGTCATATTTTCCTATCATGTTGAA
>SCLH01000617.1:269235-295096 GCA_004367855.1 Oikopleura vanhoeffeni
AGAACATGAAACTTAAGCAAGTTTTATTCAGCTCAGAACAAACGTTTGAAAATCACTGAATGGCGTGGGGTACTCCCTTAATAAGCGCCCATATCCGGATCTGTCAAATAGCACCGAGAATCTCGGTTCGAGGTCCTTAAGCCGTTTAAAAATCTTTCCTGCCGATAGAACCCGTCCTAGGCTGTTATCGGTCTTCTTGTGGGCAAAATTGTACTTTTCCGTTTTTCATAACTATCGTAGATTTCCATTCTTAAAAAAACGATAGCACCTTACCCCCCCCCCTAAAATTAATTTCAAATTGGTTTCATAAATGATATTCAAAGTTTCACAATCTGATATCAAATCTCTTGCCTGAAACAGTAACCCTGATGGATTTGTGACATCATCTTGAACTGTGTCTAAGACTTCTTCGTTATCATTATGAAAATATTCGAGGACAACATCAATTGCTGGAAAGTCTTCGATTATGATCTCTGTTCCAGGTTTTATTTGTTTTATACCTTTTGCGTCAAGATACTCATATATATCTGGATATTTTTGCGCAAAAGTATAATACTCTCGATTGGTGTTTGTTGAGCCTTCTTTAGGAATCATACTGAAGTTTGGGTTGATATCAAAATCGAAATATAAACTTTTTACCAGCGAAATAATAAGACATTTACTCCGACATATTCAGGGTTTTTTATTTGGATCTGGAAAGTAAATGCATTTAATAATCAAAATAGGTAGTTTCGATTTCTCATATCATGTTCAAAGGGAAAGAACACACAAACCGTGAGAATGTACTAGACTGGGAAATAACCGTCCCTGATTGGCCGACATGCGGCCTCCACACTCACCCATCTCTTAAAATCCCTATTCTACATCACACTGATATCTAGCGTGTCCACCATTGGATTTTGGGTCAAAATCGACCACGCAGGTCTAACTTTTCGAATTCACAGTTTTTTGCTAAGTTTTATCGCGAGTTTTTTGATAATTTTTGTTTTTGATATTTTCCTAAAAAATGATAATTTATCGCGAAAATCGCATTTTTGTACGAAAATTGTTTTAATTTCACTAATAAGTAGCGTTGACCTGCAGGCTGCTACTGATATCTCTCTCTCCGGATTTTGTGTTCACTTCATTGGAAAAGGATATAAGGAGTCCTTATGAGGTGGGGAAAGCAAAATTAGATATTTTTGAATCGGCTCTCTGAACAAACTGAGAATGGGAAATAGTTCATTTGCTATTGAATTCGAGATAAAGAGTTCATGTGGGTCATTCTTAAGAAACACAAAAAACAATTCTCGACTCGCACAAATGAGCTCCTACAGCCTAGAAAAGTGCCATCAATCTTAAAAAGTTATGTTGGCCTTCGCCTATTAACGTTTCCATGATGATTTTTTCAACTAATCTTTTATTTTCATATCTAAAGACTCTCAAGGGCGAATTTGAAATTTCAGCTAAAACTCGAAATATGATTTTGGTATATTTCCAAAAAAAAAAAGTGGTTTTAATTTTTCGAAATAGGCTCAAAAAAAGCCAGTGAAACACAGACGAGAGAGTTGGCTTACGTCAAGACGATATATTTTGATTGAAGCACTTTTTTTTTCGGAAATTTTTTAAGGACAACTTTTCCTGAAAATAATCTTGGTCATTTTTTTGGAAATTAAATTTCACTTTTTTCGAAATATTGCATTGTGATAGAAAATAATGGGCCGAAAACTTTTTGATAAAAAATTGTCTACATATTGTGTTTACATTTGAAAATCAAAATTTTCGATCATTTGATGAATTATATTTTCAATGAATTTTTATTAACTCAATCAAAAGTCACCAAATCAATGCAATAGTAACTTTTTCGAGCCATCTCAGAATGATACAACAATTTGCAAAGCCACATAGTGATTACCACTCGTAATTACTCTCACATAATCGTGGTGATTTTTTTTCTTGCCGCTGCAAACTGAAACGTCGGTATTTAACTTATATGTGTGATTGAGGTTAATTTTGCTTTCAGCCCTGCCTTTTCGATGTTTCGTTCCAATAGGTAAATCTTCTAGTGTCAAAGGCATATGTTATTACAGAGGCAACAACAGTTGGGATATTTGCCTGAGCTAAACTTTAAAAGGGGCTTTTCATTAAAAATCATGTTACTTCATATTATTGCGCGGAGTTAATAAGATTTAAACAATAAAGAAAAAATATTTCAGTCAAGAATTTTAAAATTTGCCCCGTATTCAGTATATCCTATTCCGAGTACAGTAGATCAAAAATGCCTAGGTAAAAATACAAACCAATTACAAGGTAAAAATTACAAGGTAAAAATACAAACGAGAGTGAGACGGGCCAACCAACCAATCAAATCCCTGAATTGAACACACAATTGGTTTGTATTTTTACCTAGGCAATTTTGATCTACAGTACTCGGAATAGGATATGATATCCCTTTATCACACTAACTTACCATTTATGGAAACCCACTTTGGCCAAAAAATGGTTACCACAAATGATAATGGGTTTCCATTAAAGGGTGATGGATTTCCAATTCAGGGTGGTGGGTTTCCATTACAGGGTGATTTTGGGCGAAATTTGGAAAGTTGTTTTCAGCCAAAAATTCGGATTTTTTTTGAGTTTTTTTGGAAAATTACATGTGCAGGGAATAATTATATACAGTCGAAATTCACAATTTTTTTCAAATATTTTTGCGCAAATTCAGTTTATTTCTCAAACATGTCTTGTTTTTCAAAAATGGTTTCCACAAATGGTAATTCCTTGTTTTTCAAAATGGTTTCCATAAATGGTGATGGGTTCCCATTAAAAGGTGGTGGGTTTCCATTACAGGGCAAATTGGCAAAATTGGCAAAATTCCCATTATGGGTTTCAATTACAAGGGGGTTTCCATAGATGATAAGTAAGTGTACTGCCCGAATCCATAAAATAATAATATATTTATTTCTATCATAATAATAGTTTTATTTCTTCAATTGCGATGATTTAATTCAAATCATCACTGAGTCATAATAATTATTAACTTTTCGAAAACACTTTAATTACTACACACGCAATCAAGAGACGAATCAGGCCATTCAGACGACCAACTATTTTGCTTTTAAGTCGAGTTACCCATGAGTAATCGAGCGGAGTGTTAAGATTTTGCTGTTGTTGCCGAGAAAAACTCGAGTAAACAGTACAATTCAACTTGGTAGGTAACCAACGTACATTATTATTTTAAATCATATTCCCTGTTCACAGTGTGAACTTCACACTGATGATCGTTTAGGTAGTTTACATATTCGTACAAGCTGGGTCACCTACTTTAATTATCATAAGTGTGAACAGAGGATATGACTCATTCAAGGTTTGAACAGAAACTTTTCGATAAAAAAATATATATATCCCTTTAACACCTTTTTGATGATTTGAGAGATGTAAGCTGAAAAGAAGAGAAAGCGGCCTCATGAGTGGCTAGAAGGGGTCTCAGGAGTGTTAGGATTGGCTCCCCCAACCTACATCTCTCAAATCATCAAAAAGGTGTTAAAGGGATATGGATTCGGGCATCATTTTCGATGAGCCTGCGCGTTTAAAAAATTATTGAGTTTTATTTCTTATCGAAGATCTTGACATATATCAATTACGGGGCTTCTTGGTAATTTTTTACTTGATTTTCGGCCAAATAAATAATTCGGCTTTTGAAAACAACTCATCCGATTACATTCTTAGAGAGCTCAAACTGAGCACAAATATCTTGTTAATAATAAAATAAAAAAATTGGTCTATCGGACCAATTTCTTTTTTCTTTTTTTCTGAGTTTTCTGAAATTTTTTAATTATTAGTTTTTCTCAAAAAAATTGGAAACAATGGTCGGATTTGGACCAATTTTTGTATTTTATTATTCACAAGATATTTGTGCTCAGTTTAGCTATTTAAGAATGTAATCGGATGAGTTGTTTTCAAAAGCCGAATTATTCAAAAATCTAGTAAAAAGTGACCAGGAAGCCCCGTAATCGATATAATACTCAAACAGCTGATCCATTTTTTTTAGTTTAAACTTTATCTTTCTTTTAGTTTCGAGATATCTACGAATTACGGTGGAATTTATTTTTACGGCCTAAATTACATTCAGATTTTGTTCAACTAAATAAAAAATAAATTAAGTGAATATCCCCTAGCAGAGTAGTATTGGTGAATCACAAACCGGCAACGTCGAATTGAATGAAAGTTTCAGAGTTTTTTTGTTCATCCTTGCAAATCCAGAAAGAGACTTAAATTGGAGATCATTTCAATAAGCTTTATGAAAATTTTATTATTCTTAAGGGGGAGTTAGTGATTTTTGGGATTTCAGAGGCTTCGTACGGTTAGACAAATGCAAAGTGGATATTTTTGAAACATATATTAGGAAGATCTATCTTTGATCTCGCGATTGCATTTGACAGTTAAGTTACTAGACTTAAGTACCACTCCCACCAACCATCTGGTTAACCGCGGTTAAACACGAGTCCCTCAGCTTTTTCCAACAAAAACAAGGACCCTAGAGCTTATATCGGAAAGTTTTGAGATTTGGTGAGAATCTAAAAAATTGTCTGAATTTTAGTGCTCAGGAGCTGTTTTTGTTCGAGACCAACAAGGGAAATGTCTCTGGATCAAAACCTATAATTGGCAGGAGCATTACTTTCAATCAAGAGAAATTGGACCTTGTTGCTCTCGATTTTTTTTTTACATACTGTACTTTTTCTGAATGGCTGTAAATCGACAAAAAATGCGCGAAATTGAAAATTTTGAACATAAAAGTGATAGTTAGAAAATAAAAATGCCACCAAAAGATTCCTTGGGTATGGTTTGCCGAAAACGATATTAGCAACAATTGTCTGATTTCGAACAGAAACAGTGCTAAAGATCAAAAAATAATTTTTATGAAAAACTTTAATTTTTTTCTAGAATCCCTTTTGTTCAAAAAAATGCTAATATATTTTCCAGCTAACCGTACCCGAGGAATCTTTTGGTGGCATTTATATTTTCTAACTATCACTTTTAGATGTTCAAAATTTTCGATTTCGCGCACTTTTTTGTCAATTTACAGCCAATCAGGCCGAAATTTGAAAAAATACTTCGTTGACAATGTTTATCACACCTTGGGCTTGTTTCATTCCGAAAATGACGTTTCTGTCATTTCAACAGAAAAAGCCTTGTATCAAAACATCAAAAGACTTTTTTTCTGCACATTCAACCAGATTGCTGACCTCTGAGGGAAAAATCGAAAACAAACAGCTCCTTAGCACTAAAATTCAGACAATTTTTCAGATTCTCACCAAATCTAAAAACTTTCCGATATAAGGTCTAGGATCCTTGTTTCTTTGAAAAAAGCTGAGGAACTCATGTTTAACCACGGTTAACCAGATGTTTGGTGGGAGTGGTACTAAACTGTCAAATGCAATCGCGAGATCAAAGATGGATCTTTCGCATGTATGTTTCAAAAATGTCTAGTCTGCATTTTTCTAACCGTACGAAGCCTCTGAAATCCCGCAAAAATCACTAACACCCCTTAACATCTAATTAGATATCGATCAACAAAAGCGGCCATAAGGACAATTCTAACACGACAAAATTCTCGGAGCTTGAAAAATAAGGGCAGCGAAGAGGCAATATTTGAATTTGATCGGCCCACAGGACATTTTAACAAACGAGATTTTAATGATCGGCCAACATGGACAATTTAAACCAAACTGGTATTTTAGATCGGCCACGAGGACAATTTAACCAAATGATATAAAGGGCAGCCACAGGGGAAAAGGGCCAATTTAAATTTAATTTTAATAAATTGGAAACAAATTTCCTTCGCAATGAACATTAACTATCGTTTTTACCGAAAAAGTAGAAAAAAATAAGATATTGAGAAATTTTCTAAGACATTCTGGAGAAATGAAAATTATTCTGAACTTACAAACACGCGTTGACCTGTCCTCTCTCATGAGATAAAATGGTTTTCTGAGGAACGATATCGAAAGACCAGTACATCTGGTAATGCTATTCTTTTATTTGGAACAAAAATGATGATTCGAAGAGTCTGAGACCGGAAAATGAATTGAATGTCTTGATCAAGGATTTGGACCAGACCATGATTCTTAACTCGTCATGCAATAATCCTTGAATTAAAATTTAGACCAAAATGTAGGTCAGGCTGCCTGTTTAAAACCGACTTTGTTTTAATAATTTATTAAGAATTAAAAGTGTACTGAATACTGTAATCACATAGTAGTACTACATACCAAGAAAAGCTTTGTCACTAAAATCTTGATTATCTATTTTTTATTAAGGTAAAGGCAGACATTTGCCGTGAATGTACAATAGATTTTGGTATAAGAACTTTGATAAAACGATGAGAATTTTTTTTGTACATTTGGAACTTTCTGGAAGGGTTCAATAAAGGCTTGTGCTAAATTTCAATCGGAATTTGAAGTTCGCACCATTACGGGTCAATCAAAACCCAATAAATATGTTGAAAATATAAAAAATAAAATGAATAAAAACTAAAAAAAAATCGGAAACTTAGAAATTTTAAAAGTTTTGATGAAGAAAATATTCAAGACATCAAAAAATATTCCATCGAATTTTCCTATGAAAAAATTGAAAAAATAAGATTTTTTAATTTTCCAGAAATAAATACAGACCTTGCATGATTGATCTTCTGTTATACCAGTAGAAAAAATCATTTTAGAGACATATCAATAAAAAGTTGAACCAAATACATGATGTGAAAAATTTTCACCAAAACATCCGAAAATATGATTTTTAAAAATTATTATAGAAATAAAACGGAAATCATGTGATTATCATCTTTAATTATTTCGTAATTTAATTCGAAAGATTAGGCTTTAAAATTCGGCGAAAGGCGAGAGAAAAGAAAAAAAAGAAAAAGTTTAATGCTTTTTCCTTATTAAATTTTGAAGAAATTTCCAGCTTTTTCAAGAATTGGTCAATATTTAGGAAATTTGGCCAGGAATTTTAATGAAAATTTGTTTAAGTTTACAATGAATTGTTAAGTTTACATTGAAATTTGTTAAGTTTACATGAAATTTGGTTAAGTTTACATGAAATTGTTAAGTTTACATGAAATTTGGGTTAAGTTACATAGAAATTTGTTAAATTTAAATGAAATTTGTCAAATAAATAAAAAAATTTGTCAAATATTGAAGAAATTTGTCAAAGTTTCAGAAAAAAATTTGTCGAATTTTTAAGGAAATTGTCGAATTTTCAAAAAAAAAATTGACAAATTTCAATGAAATTTGTCAATTTTTAAAAAATTGTCGAATTTCAAAAAAGAAATTTCAATGAAATTGTTCAAAATTTTCATAAAAATTGTCAAAATAAAAAGAAATTTGTCAAATTAAAATGAATTGTCAAATTAAAAGAAATTTGTCAAATAAAATGAAATTTGTTCAATTAAAAATGAAATTTCTCAAACTTTTAATGAAATTTGTCAATTTTAATGAAATTTATCAAAGTTAAAGAATTTTAAAAATTTAATAATCAAATTTGTCAAATATTGAAGAAATTCTGTCAAATTCAATGAAATTTGTCAAATTTTAATGAAATTGTCAATTTTAATGAAATTTATCAAAGTTTATAAAGAAATTTAAAATAAATAATAAAAAATTTGTCAAATATAAAGAAATTTTTTTCAAAGTTGAAAAAAAGTTTGTCAAAGTTTTAAAAAGTTTCTCAAAGGTTCTAAAGAGTGTCAAAGTTTTGAAAACTTTGTCGAATTTTTAGACATTGTCGAATTACAAGAAATTTTTAAAAGTTTTCGAATACATTGTCCACTTATTCCAAAAAAATTGTCAAATTTTCAAAAAAAATCTTGTCAATTCTCAAGAAATTTCTCAAATTTAGAATGAAATTTGCCAAATTTTGATGAAATTTGCCAAATTTTGATGAAATTTGCCAACTTTTTTGCATGAAATTTTGCCAATTTGAATAAAATTTGCCAGATTTTGATGGTTGCTTTCTTTTTTTTATTTGCCAAATTTTGATGAAATGTTATGCCAAATTTGGATGAAATATTCGCCAAATTTTGATGAAATTTGCCAATTTTTGATTGAAATTTGCCAAATTTTGATGAAATTTGCCAAATTTTGAGTGAAATTTGGCCAAATTTTGATTAATATTTGCAAATTTTGATTAAATCCTAAAGTTTTGATATGAATTTGCCAAAATTTGGTTGAAATTTGCCATTTGATTGAAAATTTTGCCAAATTTGAGCAAATTTGTCCAAATTTTTGATGAAATTGCCAAATTTTGATGAAAATTTGCCAATTTAAAAGAATTTGTATAATTTTCAGAAATTTGTCAAATTTAAAAATGACAATTGTATAATTTTTCAAACTATTTAGGAAAGCTAATTTTGAAGAAAAAATTATCGAATTTGAACAAAAATATTTAAAATTTTTATTTTTGATTTTAAAGAAATTGTTTTTATTTTTATAAATTTCCTAATTGTGGAGAAAATTTTCCAGTTTTTGAATTTTTCTTTTTAAACAAAATATTGAAAATGTAATAAAATATAATTTTTTTTTTTTTTTGTAGAATTTTAAAAGAAAATTATCCAATATGAAATAATTCAAATTTTTACAAGCTTAAATTTGAAAGATAAAATTATCGAGTTTGAAGAAAATTTAAAATATTTATAAAAATGTTAAAGTTGTTAAAGCCGCAAAATTTTTTTAATTTATGAATAAGTTTTGAAAATTAAGTCGGTTTTCTTAATTTGAAACAATTTTTTTTGATAACAAAATTGTTTTTAAATTTGAAATTCTCTTCGTAAATTAGAAAATATTAAAACGGATAAATCTCATATCAGCAAAAATTTCTGTAAAATTTCTTAGCTTTTTAATTATCAAGCTTGAGAATTTTTCGAATTCGAAATTTAAAACAAAAAATTCGAAATCTGAAGACATTGTCAAATAAGGAAATTGTAAATTGGTTTTGAATACTGAAAAATTAAGCTGTTTATCTTATTTGACAAGATCTGTTGATTTCTAAATTTTTCAATTTATTCTCGATTCGAAAATGTTTAAATCTAAAAAAAGAAATTACAAAATTGAATTAATTTCGTGTATCAAGAAACAATGTCAAATGTAGAGAAAACAGCTAAATTTACCATATTTCAGAAGATTTTCAAATAATTTATGAATAATGTGAAAAAAAAAATGAAAATAACGTTCAAAAGTTGTACAATTTTATTTTGAATTCAACAACAATTTAAACATTTTATAAAATGTTATAATTTTTTTAAAATTCGATAATTTTCGATCAAAATTAATAATTTTGGTAAAAACATGAAAAATATTTTATAATTGAATATTTTCTTTAAAGTTTACAGAAATTTTAAATAGTTAATTTAAAAATTTATGGAATATTTTTTTCTAAATATGAAATTTTAATTAATTTTTGAAAAATTTGTAAATTGTTCTAAAAACTTGAAAGTTTTTCCAAATAATAAGCAAAATATTTTTGTAAAATTGGACAATTTTTCTTTAAAAATCAAAAATAAAATAAAAAATTACAATTTATTTTGAATTTTCCTAAATTGGACAATTTCTTTTGTCAAAATTTGTTCTTAAGTTGAAAAACTTTTGTTTGGAATTTGATAAACTTTTCCGAACATTTTGACAAATTTCTTAAAAAACTTTGTTTGTACTTATTTTCTTCAACAGATTTGCAAACTATTTATTTTTAAGTTTTTGATTTAAATGAAGTTTGTCGAAAATTTTCAGTTTTTATTATTTTTTAATATTTCAAACATTTTGTATGTTTTTTTGACTGCATAAAATGTCCCTCTGCACATTTACCCCAGACCATGTAAGGTATGAGTTGAAGTATTTTATTACATTATTTCTCAGGAGACTTGTGGAGTTAAAAAAATGCGAAATTTTTTTTTCACACTTGAGCTCTTCGCCCGAAAGGGTTCCGAACGTCAAATTTGATAAAACGTGGCATAAACTTGCCCCTTCTCCAAAAATAGGTATTAAATGAACAAAAATGTCGGGTCGTTAATTCCGGTTAATATTCGGTTTTTAATCATGTCAGTACCTATTTGGTCATGTTTAAGACACCAGGGAGTTAAGAATTTCTGAATTGCCATAGACTCATTTTTGCTCCAAATTATAAGGAACACGATGGAAGTACTTAAAATTCCTAGTTTTGAAACTTGGATTTCGACCAATTTTGAGAGGTGACACCTACTCTCCAGGCTCTGGACCGGCCTAAAAAACTGTGGGTTCCTCTATTCAAAAACCGATCATTGAATGTTGGTGCAAGCAAAAACTGTTATGTAAGAATTAGTTTAATTCCACCAAACACGACTGCTTTGACTGCAAAGCAGCTCCTTAACTGTCAATAATGGAAACGCAGTCCTGCATAAAATCGAACGAGAAACTCGTAAATTCTGAAACAAATAGAGCAATAAATACAATAAAGTGATAATTTATAAAAGTTTATTAAATATTTTAATTTCAATAATCTTTTGCTTTCCTAAAAATAAAAATGGCGCCTTTAAAATATCAATTTGGTAAATGTCCCAATCGTGGCCGATCTAAATATCAGATTGGTTAAAATGTCCCATGTGGCCGATCTAAAAATCTCAGTTTGGTTAAAAATGTTCATGTTGGCCGATCAAATCAATAATGCCTCTTACGCTGCCTTCATTTTCAAGCTGAGAATTAATGCGTGGTTAGAATGTCCCTTATGGCCGCTGTGAACGATTATATTAAATTTAAATCATGAATCATATCCCTTTATTGCCGCTCTCCCAAATATTGTGTCCCTCAAAAACACGGGGGAGGTAAGAAAACGACGCGTCATTTGAAAACGAGTTCCAATTTTAGTTCTTAGATAGCTCAAATTATCTAATAAATATGATCATTAAAAATTGTTTTTGATAGGACGCAATGTTTTTATTTTTTTTCTAAGATTCTGAAATGTTTAATTATTAGTTTTGTTAAAAAAATAGAAACAAAGCTCTGAAGAAAAAATAGAAACAGATGTCTGAATTTGGAACCAATTTTTATTTTAGTATTAATTCACATAGATATTTGTGCACGTTTGAGCTTATCTAAGAACCTAAATCGGCTTAGTCGTTTTGAAACTCCCGTTGTTCTCACCCCGTGTTTTTTGATGTGTGTCCAAGATCTTTGGGAGAGGGCAATAAAGGGATATATATATAAAAAAAAACGTTTTTTTTATAGCTTAAATATCAAGAAATTGATTCATCTTCTTATCTAAATTCCTTGGTCTCAGACATTTTCAAGTTCATGCTAAGACCTGAAGCGTCCGGACTAGGGCGGACCATTTAGCACCTTTTGAAAGGCTCTAAAAATCAAGAAAGAAAGAAAAGTTGTAAATAAAATCGGAAATATAAAATGTTCTCTGTAATTAAAATTCATTTGGATTAACTCAAGTTAATTCGAGAATTTAGGTAGAAACTGAAAAAAACTCATTGAGATATTAAATAACACTAGTATAGGAAACTTTGATATTCGGATATTTTGGCAAAAAAATTGAAAAAACTGTAAATTTAAGAACAAAAAAATTGGCTGTCTTATCCAAAATGAGATATTTTCATCAAAAATTGAAAATGTATTTAAAATAGAGACATCAATTTCCCGATTAATAATAATTGAATTAAATACAATTTTAAATTAAAACTACAGTTTTGTTATTTTGAAATAAATTTAAATTATTAATAATTTTTTGATCTTTAACAAAATTTTAATTTTTTAATGAAATCCACTGAAAACACAAAATAAAAATTTAAATTGCAAAAATTTGAAATTTTATAGAAATTTAAGATCTTTGTTCAAGAATTTTAAAAACAAAAACAATTTTAGTTAAATTCAACTTTGTTTAAAAAATTTAATTTTTATACAATACACAAATAAAATTTCAGCTGCTGCAAAATTGAATTTCTATTAAAACAAATAATTCTAAAAATAAAAATAATTGTTTTTTCTAACAAAGTTTAATTTTTTTAAAATATATTTCAAATTTTCCAAAAAATGACAACAAAAATTTTAATTTATGTATTAAATATTCATTTTTCAAATCAGACCTTAGATTTTATTTAAATTTGTTGATCAAGATTCATTCGCAAATGCAAATTCTCAAATGTTCGGACCCAGGATATCTTCTATAGAATATATTGATCATGATGCCAGAGTGATTTAAATAGTCCTATTCCTATTCCTTTTGAAAAGGAAAATAGGATATTTAAGTTAGCTCGGGCATCATGATGGAAATATATTTATAATTATTAGTTTATAAAAGTTTTGTGAAAAGATTTTCATGAAAGAAACCTGAGTGAAATTGCAAACAACAAATCAAACAACAATATTCCAATTTTTGAAAAAATTTTAAAATCAAATTTTTTGAGTGAATTTTAATTTCTGTTCGTTATAACTAGGGTGTTACGTGTTGAGAATAAAGCTGAGATGAAAAAGTCAAAACCAAGGAATGTTAATTAGTATATCTTGTTCCTTAGTGTATTTGGAACAAAAAATGGGCCTTATGCCATTTTAAAATTTTAACTCCCTCGTGCCTAAGTGACCAAAATAGAACAGCCATGATATAATCGGATATTAAAACGGAAGTTGACGACGAAAAAAGTAGAGTGAGTAGAGAGTACAAAAGAAGGTTCAATTAAAGCTCTGTGCCGAGTGTCGGCAGATTTGGATTTAAATTTATGGCTGACGGAGCGGCGTCACAAAAAGTTAAAAAAAAAGGTTTTTTTGGTCGTTTTTTTTTCATGAATTATGAAGTAAATTGTCTTGCTTATGAAAACAAAGTGCTAGAAACTGCAAAATGGCGCATCAAATTACCAGTACATATAACAGAGATCCATGCCCTGTGTGAAAAACATTGATACATGTCATACCAACGGTTTTTTACGGCAAATAAAAAAAACTCCGAAAAATTTCGACGTTTTTTAAATTTGTTTTGAATGAAAAATAAAGTCCGCAAACAACGTCCTAAATCATTTTTATTTTACAACAGTTTGTTGACAGACTGAAATACACAACGCCGAAAACCCTAGTTATAACCATTGAATAAAATTTTCATCCAAACTTTTAAAAGATCCAATGAAAACAAATATCCGTGTTATCGCAAAAGATGCAGACCAAGTTCAAATCGGCAATGATAAATATTTTTGTGAGCTTCTGATATGAGATTTTTTCAACATTTAAAATCTTTATCATTCCCTGTCTGAAGCTGATAACACTCCAAAAATCAATCTGATTGATACACGTTTATATCTTAAAGAAAAATCGGCGTGAAAACCTACCCAATTCTTGATATACATGTATCATTAATCATATAATCATATATCATTTCATATATTGAAGAAAATTGACATGTTTTGTAAGCCTAAACTGGGCCGTTGTGTTCCGAAACACAGCAAGCTAAATTTTAATTAAGAAGTACGCTACATACTTGAACTTCCTGACAACTTAGAGTTCAAGCATATACTTTTTTTGAATATTTTTTCGAAAAAAATATTTTCATTTAGTTTATTCATTCAATTTTATGAACTGATGAAATAAAACTGTGTGTTTTAAATTTTCCGAAATTTCTCCTTGTTATTCTGCACAAGGCACCCATCAGTGATGGGCCATCACCAATCGTCAATAAACTAATAAGTTTAAAAGTCGATTTAACGCCCGATACTGACCATCGGTATAGCCTATAGAAGTATACCATATCAATCATGATGCCCGAGTAACTTAAATCTCTTATTCCCTATTCTTTTAAAATGAAAATCAGAGATTTAAGTTACTCGGGCATCATGATGGATATATATCGATGGTATAAAATGAAAAAGCAGCTGGGGATGTATCTCTTCACAAGCCTGCTTTCAAATGTCCAATTTTTAAAATAATAGTTTCCTATCAAATGAGTTTATAATAAAAAATTTTAAGACTAATTTTCCCAATTTTGGCTTTATAAGGACCGCCAGTTTAACTCGAGTACCTGGCATGCCACCACACCCTTAGAAATGTGAAGAACGAAAATATTCAAAATAAACTAAGATCCCCTGCTTAGTTGTAGAGCTACGCCGCTTTCTGCCTGATCCTTTTTCATTTCTCGAATTGTTTGCTGCATCAGGTGTAGATTCAGTTCCACTTGGTAATATCGTGATTACATCTTTGATTATTTTATCATGTATTTTTCTTTCGCTTGTTTCATTCCATTTATGGTTGTTTTTTGATATTACAAAATAATCGTATGTTTCATTCTTGTCAAAACTAATTTTCAGCCCCATTGAATCCTCTATTTGTGTTATCAATTCAAGATACACTTTTGTTGGTTTACATAGTTGTTTGGTGTATAACTTAAACAGTAATAGATTCAAATTAAAATTTTTTCAAAAATAAATTTATCAATAGTGTTATGAAATTATGATGCATTCTGCGTCAAGGTGTTTTGGAGCACAAATTATAATGGTAATTAGGGCGAACAAAAACACAGTTTTGTCTCTTTTTGCCATTCCAATTTTATATCTGTATTAGAAATGTAGAGAAATTGTAAGGAGCGATTAAGTCGAGCGACGTTGAATTAGAAAGAATATGAGTTTGTCCGCAAAAACGGTACAAACTTTGCAGACCAAGTTGGTTTCCGCTGAATCAAAAACAGAAAACGGAAAGTTTGATATTTTCAACCTGGGTTTTCCGCATTACTCAATCCAAAAAAAGTAACGTTTCAATTTTTAAAAAGGGTTTGTCCGCTGTACCGGGTAGTGTACCCTTACACAAAAACGGTACAAATTATGGAGAACCAAAAAATTGAAGAACAATATTCAACGACAATATCTATCTTTCTAGTAACAAGTAAACCGTAGCCTGTTTTGGTAAGATCGGTTTGGTCAAGTAAATCTTTTTTTAGTTTATCAACTCGACTACCTCCCCCATAATATATATAATTTCCATTATAAGTGTCATTATTTGACGCATTCTCATATTCAAAATCGATATCTTCATCATTTTCGGATTGACGTTTTCGTCTGTCACTTGGGTCGATGGCTGCCGTTGTTGTTGGTGACGTTGCTGTTGTTGTTAACTCAATAGCTGGCTTTTCATCATCAACTTAGTGGAGTCAATTATTTATTATTATTTATTATTATTTATTATATTTATTATATTTTTTTATTATTTATTATTATTTATTATTATATTAATTATTATTTATATTATTATTATTATTTATTATTATTTATTATTATTTATTAATTATTTATTAATTTATTATTATTTATTATTATTTATTATTATTATTATTATTTATTATTATTTATTATTATTTAATTATTATTTATTATTATTTAATTTTATTTATTATTATTTATTATTATTTATTATTATTTAATTATTATTTTATTATTATTTAATTATTATTTAATTTATTATTTATTATTATTTATTAATTTTATTATTATTTTATTATTATTTATTATTATTTATTATTATTTATTATTATTTTATTATTATTTATTATTATTTATTATTATTTATTATTATTATTATTATTTATTATTATTTTATTATTATTTAATTATTATTTATTATTTATTTATTATTATTTATTATTATTTTATTAATTATTTATTATTATTATTATTATTTTATTATTTATTATTATTTATTTATTATTATTATATATTATTGATTTATTATTTATTATTATTTATTATTATTATTATTTATTTTTATTTATTATATTTATTATTATTTATTATTTTATATATTAATTATATTATTTTATTATATTATATATTTATTATTATTTACATTATTTTATATTCTTTGATCAAATTACTTGACACTTCCTAGCGTTCTAGTCTCAATACTTCATCTGGAACTTTGAGACGCAATATTTTGAATATCCTTAAAAACAATTCACCGAAAAATATCGCTGAGTGATTTGCTCGCGTCATATATCAGCAAGGTCTTTTAGGTTTTTATCTTCTATCCCTGATCTTCGTCCACCTTCCTCTCATTTGCAGATCCAAATGTCTTTTTAAAAGCCAATTCTACTTTTGTCCTGAATCATTCAAAACCAGTCCCAAGCTCCAATAATTCATGAAAATAAACACGCGGATAACGTTTGAGAGTTGGTAATATAAAGGTTTAATAAAAACTTGAAAAAATATATCTGGTTACTCGGAGTCATATCCCCTGTTCACACTTTGGTGATTTTGAATGAGAAAGCTTCTTCTATACTACATGTAGCCTCAGTTGTCTTGGCTACTGCTTAAAAAATGAAAACCGGTTTTGAAATTGCGTATGTTTAAGCATGACATTTTAAATATTGTTCGAAAAAAATTTTAAGCTCAAGTCTCTTTTGTAACTGAACGTTATAGTTTTTAAGAGCTACAATTTGAACATCATAAAAAAAATTTTAAGTAAATAAAAAGTTTTTGCCGATCCTACATTTTACTAGCACTATTCAAAAATTCATCAAAGTCAAAACAGGGATATTTAATTTGAGAATTTCAAACCAGAATTAAATACAGTTGTAACTCCCGTTTTTTATGGATTCAAAATTTGTTTTTTTAATTGCGGTTATTGAACTACAGTAGTTACTACTCTGTATATTTACCCTTATTGAGAGGTTTACCTTTTTTATCTGTTAAATAGTTGCCCTTTATTTAGAGAATTTCAGTCGGTTTCATCCTGTTATAGTCATCCCTTCTCAAAAAACCCTCGACTGTCAAATAACATTTTGTTTTTTTTAATTTTGACTGTAATGGCAGAAATAAGTCTGAGAGCAATAAGTCTGAGACTCCTAGACTTTTTCGAATTGTCTGACCGATAGACAATCCTTTTCTAAAACAAAAATCATAAACATCGCCTGGTCTAAAAATTTTTAGAAAGTATATCAACTCGACTACTGGGGTTTTTCAAAGTCGATTTGATGCCGTACTAAAAATAACATGACGACGAAAGGGTTTCAAGTTTTTGAATATTAAGCAAAAATTGCTTCCGAAAAAAACATAATGTCGAGCTCTGATTGGCCGACAATCAGAAACGACCTTTTAAAAGTGATGAGATTTTTTTTCTTTAATCCATCCAACTACCTAAGTTTTAAAGAAGATTAAAAATTTATAGTTGATGTTTGACCACAAAGGACATGCGCAGAAGCCTCGAGTCCGGTTTAAATCTACAAAAAAGCATCCAGCGCTAAAATAGGCGAAACCCCGTTTTTGCCGTTATTTTAAAGGGTCTCACAAAAAATCCCATCGACTCTCTAAAATTTTCTCGCCAGAAAACTTGAAAGTCCGAACAAAAAACACACTGAAAGAGCATGTCCAGAGCCCTGAGGTCCCACAATTTTTGATTTTTGTGTCTCGTTTTTTCTGAAACAGTGTTTCAAATTCCTCCAGAAATACTCAAATTTTGGAAAAAATTTTATGAAAAAAATATGTTCAAAATTTGAACTTCAAATCGCAATTAAAAATATCTTTTTTTCATGACAAATGAAATTAAAAAGACTTCTTATCACTTATTTTTTGTCGCATATTTTTTAGAAATAAACATTTTAAAAGAATAACTATAGAAAAGTTTTCATGTCCGAGTCTCTAAATGCGACTGTACTCCCTTAATGATGAAATTTAAGTTATGACTGTTTTTTTTAACATACATAAAACAGATATCTGGATATTATATATATTGATTTATATATAACTTATATATGTTAAAAAAAGAAGAATTCTCAATTGAAAAAATATTGAGTAATTATCTGTTAAAGTTACCTGAGCAATCACCTCATTATAGTTACCTTTTTTTCAATAGTTAAGGGGTAACTATAACAGATTAACTACTTATATGAAAATCTAATGAAATAATCGTAATTTTAATCATTCTTTTTATTGACCATAACTGAATCATTATGTTCATCTTCGCATATATCCCACCCGCGGATTTCCCTTTCCATTCAATCGCGTAATTTTTTTCACTAAGACACTTTGAACGACAAAATCAAAATGCCTAGATACTTATCATTTTCGGTTTCAACTGATCTATAAAAAATTTTTCTTGATAATTATAAATTAAAAAAAAATTGCAATAAAAATTTCCACACCTGATATCTTCTTACCTTTGGCACAATTCCCCAAGACCATCGTTGAAATGTAATCAAGTAAAATTCAGAAAGAAATTTCACCAAAAGTGTCAAAATTGGCTTGAAGAAAATTCTGGCAATTCACTCAATCTCCTAAAAAAAGGCGTCAATTTTAAAAGAATTTATCTTTTTTTATCTGAACACCAAAAATCTTAAAAACAGCATATTGATCGAATCCAAACGAATCCTCAAGATTCCTGGACAAATTTTTCCCGCAGAATTTATGAAAATTCAAAAAAAACGTTTAGAAACAGTCTTTTAAAATTTCGACATCAGTCGATATAATTAAGATTTGAAAGAAAATTAAAAATTATTTTGCGCATTTCCGGAAGTAAACAATAAATTTGGGCTTATTTAACAATTTTTACTTCGGACAAGATGAGAAAAATTTTTAACTTTTCTCACTAAAATTTCTAAAATACTATTTTTGAATCAAAATTATTATTTGTATAAGTAAACGAGCTTAATTGAGTTTGATATGACCATTTAAATAAGCTTTCTCATTTAAGGTCAAACGATGTGAACATACCTAGAAACCTGTTTTTTGCATGAAGACCCCTAAATAAATCTCAAAAATACGTTTAGTGCCATTTTGTCCGCGAATTGATAATGATGGTTTTTTCACGACCACGACCCCCTTTAAGGGGGTGATCGTCGCATTTTAAGGCAAAAAATGGATTTCAATGACCAATTGTAGCAAAAGTACAATCGTCGGACCAGAACATTACCTCTCTGATATATTTGAACAAAACTCTTGCATCGTGAAAATAAATCAAAAGTGACGGGATGCTCGTCCAATCAGAAAACGTGCTACAAAAATAACAAGAATTATTTTTTCAAATCGTATCTCCTCCCTGAGTTTTTTAGGGTACAAACCATGATTTATGACTCAACATTAACCGGACAGAACGTGAGCAAACACCAAGTTGAGTTTTTTTGAAAATTCTGGAATTTGGCTCTCATGTATACCAAAAAACTGTAATTTTGACCGCTTGTTTAGGGGTGCTCAATCAAAATGTATCTCCTCCCTGGATTTAAAAGTCACACATTCGAAACCTAGTTTAAATGTTGGGCAGCTGAAAAGTCCGTGCAAAACACCAAGTTGAGTTTTGTCTAAATTTCCCTGACTCGTTTTTTCTGTAAATCGTGTTTTTAAATTTCCAAAAATCAAGAAATTTCAACTTTTTTCATACGAAATATTTTTGGAACTCATCAAAAAGTGCTTTCCTACATGTATCAAAATAAAACGAGTACCCCCACAAAAGCTTGTAATTTTTCCATATTTTCAATAAAAAAGGGCATAAAATAAATTGGAAAATTTGTTTCTAGAGGCCTCATTTTGCGACGGACCAACCCACCTTAATAAGATTTAATAAAATGCTCACCATTTCATTCGGGCTACAAAGTGCTGTCGTTATGGGGAACCCCCATATGGTATGAGAAAAAACGGCAAGAATAAATATGAAATAGCCAAATCCTTCAACATTCTTGCGATTGAAATTGCTAAAGGGCGCGCAGCCAGTTTGTGGATATCCGTAAAAAATGGAGGAAACCCCAAACACATTATCAATGTAGGTTATTCCATGAAAATATTTGGGCCCATTTTAGAAACTTCGGATCACTGTATGTATTATTTGTCGAGAACATAGAGCGGACAATAATTGGAATTCGTGAATGGGTGATCAGCGTCGGCACTAAAAATTGAAAAATGTCATAAAGACTCAGAAAAAAATATTTTGAAAATGAAGATAATTATGGATTATCAATATACATGTACTTATTTGTTGTAATATGACCCCAGCAGGTTATACATAATGACGGTTGAAGTTTCATTTCACCAAAAATGTTTATCTGATTTATTACGGTAATCTTTTTACTCTCTTTTATGGCATAAACCGGTCCGGAATATCAAAAAAAAATAAAATGTTTTTAATTTTTTCTTTGAAATTTTTATACGAATTCACTTTGAAGCAGTTGTAATGTCTGAAATTAATCCGCCCGTTGGCTCTGTGGAGCCAGAATTATTGATATGCCAATTATTATGGTTTTTTCATTAAGGGACCTACCCAATTAGCCTTTGAATGATCAAATTAAGAACAATTTCTTCGGCTGATGATTAAAAAATTGTCAAAAGTTTAAAATAAACTACGAAGAAAGCTCCAGAGACAGTGAAGACTGCAACAACATTAATTTTCCTATAGGCCCTATTCAAATATTTTACGTTCCGGAGCAGATTCGACTATACTGTAATGAAATAAAAGTCTTATTTTTTCTATAGAATTAGCCTCAACATGTTTTGAGAGATTTGAGTTGAGGATTTTTTGCAAAAATAATTAACTGTAAATTTCCAAAAAACGCTCAATAATTTTTTGGCAAAAAGTTTGAGCGTTCACTTGATCGAACGATGATCCCATTATGTTTAAGGTCGAAAAACCACCGTTTAAAGTTTGATATGTTCTAGCACAGGCTTGCTGAACGAGTTAAAAAAAACTTTGACATTTTTTTTTAAAATTTCTAAATAATTTCAAATAGACAAATGCGATTTTCTTTAACAATTAATTAAATTGAGGGTTTAAATCGCTTGAATTTTTGTAAGAAGTATACTTTATTTCAATAACATAATCGATGAAAAAATCAATGTACCTTATAAAGTCAAATGGATAAATAATCACATGTGCCTTATTTTTCCAGGAATCCCTTAGGCTTCCTGGCTGAGATTAGTATAAATTGGATTATTTATTATTAGAAAATAAAGCAGCAGCTTCATTTGAAATTTGTAGTATTTTTGAAAACTTCCAGCAAGTCATCCGTTCCATACGTGAAACTTGTATTTCCGACCACCAGTAGCAAAAGCCTTTGAGTTTATTAATAAAGATAGCTTCATAAACTCACGGCGTAGAAGCAACTCTAATGATTAGGATAAAAATTGTGTAAAATAAAAAAATCTATTAACAAGGTGCTACAGTATGTCAAAATGTTATTTTTATTTTTTCGAATTTTCGAACAAACTTTAATTAAAATAATGATATAAAATAAATAATATAAATAAGAATAAAATTATAAATATGGATTTTTTCAATTTTTAGCACTGAAAGTTTAATATAGTAAATTAACAAATTATAATAAACAATCATTTAAGTAATTTTGATAGTATTTGTAGTACATTAAAATGTTTAAATTATTATTAATTTTTAAAATGATGAGTATAAATTTTTATTAATATAATTTACAGAAAGAGGATTTTTGGCCCTCCGTTACGCGTTTTCGCTTTTGACCTCTATTTCAAACAGGCCTTTTTAGAACAACAACCTTATTTTCAAACGCCTTCATTGGTTCTAACGCGATCGGAAGGGACTACGTATCCTTTTTTTCATATTATGAATATATCATTAATTAGACAAAATAAGAAAGAAATTTTTAAGAATAATATAGAAATACAAAATTCAGGGGGGCCAGAAAATTTCGGCCAAAAAATTCGGCGATAATGGCAAATTCGGCGATATTGGCACATTCGGCGCAATAAAAACTTTGTTCAAAAAATGAAAAAAACACGCGTATTTATCAAAAATGCGTAGAATTTAATTCCTGCACCAACGCAATGAAATAAAACTTGAAAAGACTTGATTGGGCAGTCAATCTTAAAAATGACGTCAATTCATTACGCTCAAAAAGTAATTGAAGATATAAATCTCAAAAATTTCGGCAAATTTTGCCGATATCGGCACATTCGGCCGATATTAGAAGTATTTAGCTAAAAAATCGTGATTGCGTAGGTTTTACTTCGGCGATTTTTCGCAAATTCGGCGATATTGCCCCCCCTGTATAGGAAGTTTCAATATTTTTATTATTTTGGTGTTAACTCCCGTAGTGGCCGACAATCCTCTGACCGTAGTGTCTTTGCACCATCCGTGGTGTTGCATTTGAATCAAGCATATAACCGACGATTCATTATCAACGATATATTTTTTCAAATGAATAATATATTAAAACAGAGAATTTTCTACTGTCTATACAAACAATTTTTTTAAAAAAGTTTATAAAAAAGTTATCAAAATGTGAATAAGAAAAATTAAAAACTCTCTCTCATTTTCGCCGATATCTGACAAAACAAGTGCATAAATAGACACGAATTTAGGGTTAAATTTGACATTTTAAAATTTGAAATACTAACCGTCACCATTTGGGTATGTTAATCTGCAAAAAATTGAATGTTTTAAACAAAAGTTCTCTAAGTTAATGAACTCTTAAATTTTTGTGACCGATTTATCTTTTCTTTTTCTTCTGTCGCCTACGCAATTATTAAGTTATTCTTATTTCGGAAGTTTTGGACCTTCCTTAGAACTGCTCTATTTAAACCGGAGGCCAATTAAAATGCAATAAAAGTCTTAGAAATTCGTGACAATTCTTTTTAGGGTCCTTTCCACGTGATTTGAGTACTTTTGAAAAGAAAACATACTACAGTAATTTGAAAAAGTACTCAATTACGTCCAAAAAATTCAAGGGTCCACTTCAAACGTTTTTTAAGACTTTTATTCGAACATTACACAATAAGTCCGAATAAAATCACGTGACGAAATAATCCAAAAATAAGTTTGGAATATGTCATAAATTAATCTTATTTTTTCGGAAAAATAAGATCACGTGGACGTTTTTGGAGAAAATATTATGTTCAAAACTCTTGAATTAAGGTGTTAATTGGGCCCAAAAAAATTTAGGCGTAATTTGATCACTATTTGTTTTACTTGAACCAAAACCTTATTTGAAGGTCACGTATCGGTTTTTGGACTTTAGTGTAACGAGAAAAAAGTCTTAAAAACTTCTAAGGAAACCACTTCACTTCTTTTCAAAAATTGATTTTAAGCAATTTTTGAAAAAACAGTACTATTTTTTATCAACCTTTTTCCCTTAAATATGCGGGTCACGTGATCATTTTGGGGCTATGGTGTAATGGGAAAAAAGTCACAAACGTCCAATTATCCAAATAGTCCGATCTATCACTTTGAAAAATTTTTATTTTTCCCGAGAAAATGGTCAAATCAGAGTCGCATACCCGCCTAAGGGTCCTAATTGCGATTGAAAAGCCATTGCACCACGGATGGTGCAAAGAACACTAGGGAGTTTAAAGTTACTAAACTAAAAAAAATCAATTCGGAACACCTTTTATTTGTCTTTTTATATTTTTTGTGTGAATTTTCTAAACAATGCTATCATTGTATTTTCATTATCTGATCCCTAACTGAGAATCAATGCGGCCAAAAACATTGCCATTGAGAAGAAAATACATCAAATTCCATCTATCTCGAATATACAGCTTGACTTTTTCTCTTTTTGTTTTATTAGACATGGCGACAAACTTTCGAATCCGTTCCATTTGTATTGCAACATCCAAATAACCAGCAAATATTCAAAAAATTGATTCGAATGCAAAATTTTTGTGAGAATAACGTAACCGAATAAACCGAGGAAAGCCATGTAAAGGCAATCAATTCCGACCATGAAGCCAAAAAAACTGGAGAAAGCAGAAGTACATGATCATATGTTAATTTGACGGCTAAAATTATAAATCACTAATACAATATGTACATATTATATGTTACATACAATATGTACAGTGCCCGATATGTAAAATCGGAAAACTATCGCGTCAAATGAGTTTGGGTCCGACGCAATCGGATTCTTCATTACGAATACATAACAGGTATTAATTTTTTTATTTTAAGCCCTCCAAGCTTAGTCGCTACTGGCCAATTTTGAAGTAATCGGTAGTTGGGATAACATTTTTTTTTGTTTCGGGGGTTAATAAAATTTGGTGCCTCTCGGAGATTTTAAACATCGTGGACTGTATTATATTTATTATCTTAGATCAATGCTTTTAGGAAGACGACCTGTGTATACTATATGCTATATGAATCTCCACCGGCCCCGTGTGCCATTGCGAAGCTAATTCGAATTCTGATAAATTTCCGAAAACGATGCCGCCACTCATCAACTTATATTTTGAATTCTGGATTGTATGATTAAACTGAGTTATAATCAGATTCTTCCTGAAAAACATCATTTGAATTTAGCTTTTAGCATGAAATGGTGCATTCACATATTGATTAAAGTGCCGTAAAGTATGCACTTCAAGATTTTAACGGGAATTCATAATAGTTGGATAAATGGAACATAAAGATCATTTTTTAGATTACTGAAATGTTAAATTACTTGTTTTTCTTAAAAAAAATTGGTAAACAATGTCGGATTTGGACCACCACTTTTTGAATTCAATTATTAACACAATATATTTGTGCCTCTTTTTTTAAGGCTATCTAGATTAAAATCGGAATGAGTCGTTAGCAAAAAGCCTGAAATTAAATAAAAATTTTGGCTAAAAATCTAGTAAATAAGGGACCAGGAGCCCCGTCATCGATATATACGTTGTTGAGATTGAAGTTTCCTTTTGACTAATTAGGTGGACCAAAAATTTTATTTACTGAGTTCTGTATTTCGGAGTTTCGACATTAAACACGACACATTGAACGTGTAAAGTAATAAAGGCTTCATATGTCCGCAAATCTATTTAAAAATCAAAGAAATGATCGTTTAATCTATGAAAATAGTAAAATTAGTACTAATTTAAAGTTACTCCAAGATTTCTCTGTTATCTCACTAGAACAATATGAGATTAATGAAGAGAATTAAACGCGGACTCTATCGGCAAAGGTGGCTGAATGCTAACCATCCCGCNTTTATTATTATTTATTATTATTTATTATTATTTATTATTATTTATTATTATTTATTATTATTTATTATTATTTATTATTATTTATTATTATTTATTATTATTTATTATTATTTATTATTATTTATTATTTATTATTATTTATTATACAAATTTAATTCTTGACACGTTCCTAGCGTTCTAGTCTTCAATACTTCATCTGGAACTTTGAGACGCAATATTTGAATATCCTTAAAACAATCACCGAAAATATCGCTGAGTGATTGCTCGTCATATACAGCAGGTTCTTTAGGTTTTTTATCTCTATCCTGATCTTCGTCCACCTTCCTCCATTTGCAGATTCCAAAGTCTTTTTCAAAGCCAAGTTCTATTTGTCCTGAATCATTCAAACCAGTCCCACAGTCATAATTCATGAAATAAAACGCGGATAACGTTGAGAGTTGGTATATAAAAGTTTAATAAAAACTTGAAAAAAAAATCGGTTACTCGGATCATATCCCCTGTTCACACTTTGGTGAATTTTTGAATGAGAAAGCTTCTTCTATACTACATGTAGCATCAGTTGTCTGCTACTGCTTAAAAATGAAAAACCGGTTTTGAAATTGCGTATGTTTAAGCATGACATTTTAAATTTTTTCGAAAAAAATTTTAAGCTCAACTCTTTTGTACTGAACGTTATAGTTTTTTAAGAGCTACAATTTGAACATCAATAAAAAAATTTTAGTAAATAAAAAGTTTTGCCGATCCTACATTTTACTAGCACTCATTCAAAAATTCATCAAAGTCAAAACAGGGGATATTTATTTGAGATTTCAAACCAGAATTAAATACAGTTGTAACTCCGTTTTATGGATTCACAAATTTGTTTTTAATTGGCGGTTATTGACTACAGTAGTTACTCTGTTATATTTACCCTTATTAGAGTTACCTTTTATCTGTTATAGTTGCCCTTTTTAGAGAATTTCATGTCGTTTATCTGTTATA
>SCLH01000617.1:309117-330066 GCA_004367855.1 Oikopleura vanhoeffeni
CAGGACGGTCGCTGTAATATTTGCACACGTCGGAGCTTGTTCCGAAATATCCTTTGTTGAGTGTTAATTGATAAGCAAAATTGAGCCAAGAGATACAATATTTGTGAATTGCGAACTTAGTATTCACCAGTTTTAGGCGGACGTGGCATCTTACACAAAAATCAAAAAAATTGTACTGCATTGAAAAAAAGCGCTTAGTCTCTCTGAATTTGTGTTTCATTTATCTTCTGCCCGTTATCGACCCTTCTCATCCAGCTGAGGAAGGCTATTCTTAAGAGATTGATGTGTTGAATGTATGATAGAAATTGACATAAAAAGGGATTCAGATACAATTTTCGTTAACGTATACATTAGTTTGGCCTAGTCAGCCAATTGAAAATTGGGGAAATTTCAAAAATATTTTTAGAAGCTCACGCTGAAAATTTGCATCAAAACCTTCATGCTGGCTAAGCTTGAATAATTCCCAAGCAAAGCCTCAGAACGTTTGTAATGGGACAAACTTGTTAAATTCATTATTGATGACCTATTAAACTGGTAAAAACAAAGTGAATCTTTTGAAGACTTTTGAGCCGTACAGTACAGTAAAAGCATTCTGGTATAGGATGCACTGCGTAGTTTTCATTTTGACAATTCTTGAAATGTTGTGCTTCCAGTAGATCGACAATTGCATGAGTGGATGACGGGTCCATTTAAGTATGCCAGATAAAAGATAATTTTTTTAATTGTTCGAAGGATATAATTGCATTATATCGCGGTATAAAAGCCGCAAAGTACTGTTTAGGAAATCCGCTATCAAATGTTTTGAAATGCACAGCATGATGTTTTTTTAAAAATTCGTTTTTGCGGAAATTTAAAAATTAAGAAGAAATAAAAGTTGACCAATCAAGCTTAAAAATAGTGCATACCTAAAAAGCCGGGATAGATGACCGATTTTTAGTAATAATACTAAAAGTGGCTTCATTTTAACTAAAAATAGGCCCATCTTTCCGGATTTCATATATATATTATTCCCTTAGACACTTTGTCATCCGCCCTGATTAGCAAACGAGTATTTTTGATAAATTGAGTTGAACAAAAGAAGAAATTCCTGATTTATTCGTTATCTGCGAACGACACGACTGAGAAATTTTTAGGTATATTCGCTCTACGAAAGGGTTATTAATGCGTGTTTGAGTAGGAATAGCAATACAAGATAATAAGAGTTTTTGCCTGAAAGCAGCGAGAAAATTGTAAACAATTAATAAGTGTTAGAGGACAAATTTCTGACTCTCGGGGCCAAATTTTAGAACAGAATGGTTAATTTAGAGATTGGGTATTAACCCTGGTAATTTCAGGTCCAACATAGAATGTCGCATTCTCGAGCCTAAGTCATTAACTTTTCTGAAAGTTCGATGAAGCGGATGACAATTGTCGGATGTCAGAAGTTCGAGACAATAATCAAGTTTCTACGGATCATTCTCGATCGATAAACATTCGAAATGAGCCATAAATGATGTAACTCTCTGATGCTTCGCACAATTGCAATTGGTCAAAAACATCTATGTTGAAAGTACTCTTAAGATAAATATATTTTTTAATAAATAACCGTTGCCAGGTTTCGATTTTCTGCCTTATGTTAGATGTCGAATTTGAAACATAAGGAATTTTTTCCATACCATCTGATATTTTCTGTCTCTCTGTTTGACGGAACAATTCTGATACTTGTCTGGCGCCTCGTCAATTGTGCTCGATACGAACGATAGTACTCTCGGAACGTAGCTTTGACCAACCGTTCGCAAGTGTTTACACATTGGAAGTAACATGGTAGGGCGTTAGCTTCTCGAGGATTCCACCATCTGAATTCTCTGGGTACAACTTATTGAGAATGACTTCGAAAGTGTTTAAAAATGGAAATCTGAAGATTTAATATCGAAATTCGGAATACAAAAAAACTAAAATGATTTGATCCTGAAATTAATATTTTTTTTACGGATCTGGAAAGAAAAAATCGGTAATTTTTGAAAATCTGATGCTCACATAGCGCCGCCTTTGTAAAAAAGGCGCAAAGCGATTTGAGCTCAGAATTTAAATATTATATTAATCGAATACACCTTCGTGTTGCAAATTGGCTGTCCAAGCAGGAGCGGTACATTATTGGATTTTGGTGTCGGTTGTGCTCCGGATCCGATTGTTTGGGTCTTGCCGATCCCATCCTCGGACCGATCGCAATTTCTTTCTCAAAAATCGACCGGATCTGATACAATGTTTTCTAAAGTGACCGATCCGATTTTTATATCAGGCCGATCGAAAGTCTCCGGATCCGTTCATTTTTTTCTAATTATTGATTGATAAAAATATCTGTTTCGTGTGTAATGTTTGAGTGTAAGATTGTGAAAGGATACTACCCCTGGAATCAATGACCATATTGGCTTACATGTTACAGTTTATAACAAACCTATTAAAACATGCTTCTTAATTAAGAGGGTTGCGACGTGACTGAATTTGAACATTTCTTGGTGAAATATACTGAAACTAAGAGCCTCACGAAAGAGAACCGCAATGCTTACTTGTAGACATATCCTTAATTTGCGAAAAAGTACAGTCGGCAAATTATTTGACCATTACACAACCTAGGTACAGTATTGTTAAGGTTGACATTTTTTGATGATTCGGGTTCAGCAGTCACTGTTAATTATCACCCCGCCACGTATCATTGAGCGTTTTGAAGTGCTCTTTAAGGCCCTTATTAATCATAGTCGTATACCCTAAGTGGGGTTCCCGAAACGAGCATGGAAAGCTCTTAGATAAATTCGGTTTTTTCAAATGTTTGTAATAATAATGTTTTTGGAGTCATCATCAAATAAAAAATTATTACCAATTTAATTGATTGTTAATTCTGGTAGTATTGGAGTAACGGAATGCGTTTTAATCAATACGGTTCACATAATGTTGTTGAAACTGACTAGGTCGCATGCGGGGACTGCTTCTGGTTCTTTTCTTTGTTTTGAAAAACGGAATTTATTTGTTTTTTCGTCACAATTGAATCGGAATCTGTTTGTGATTCAATAACTGACAAAAATCTGGATAACTTGACTTTACTTTTTAACGAAACCCAAAGAATCAACCTTAAAGAATGAGCAGCTAATTTTCGAAAATTTTTGGACCAGTTTTACAACATGTGTAAGAGTTTGGCCTCTAGAAGAAAGTGAGAGTCTATTTTAAAAAAAATTTGCTTTTTAACATGAGGCAGTTTTAAGACTACACACGAGTGTTGTTCCAGATAAAAAAAATGCAAAACTAAAATTATAACAAAACTCAACGGCGCTGAAAATTGTAATGGCGACACTTGGTCAAATCTCAGTTTGTTAGAAAAGTCTAGAGTTGAGAAAGAGATGGAAAATTTTCGGCTCATGATAGTTCGCTAGTGCAGCTGACGTAATCGTCAAGATTTTGTTAACCTTTTTTCGGTCTGTTGAAGGCGCTGAAACTTATTTCTAGATTGGAAATACCGCGTTTCAATTAGGGTTTTATGGTAAATTCATTTAGTGATTAAATTTTAAAAATCATGATGAAGTGGCAGCCCGAGGTTTCGATCATTTCCAGCATAGCTAGATAGAAGCTTTTGTAGCTCCACGATAACTTTCTGAGATTATAATTAGTTAAATTAGTGCTCGAAGCTTGAGGATCTACTATTAGAAAATATGGAAATTCGCTCGACGTAATTGTTAAAGATACACAATAGTTTTTAAAAATGATAAATAAGCTAGCATGATAGGAAACCATCAGCAGAACAGACTGTTCATATTACAGACCGGTGTAATCTCCTATAAGCTATAATGAGTGCATTTACAGGCGATTCTATGTTGTCATATTAGTACAGTACCTCAGATGTCGCTAGAGATCAGCATCGGAAAATCTAAACAAATTTTGACCTTAAATATAGCCCTCGAGTGTACACATTTTAAATAGGAATAATTAGAAGTTTCGTAGATGCTGAGATTCCAAAAATTCGAGTACTACGCTAAAGAAACGCCAGCTGAACTTGAAAGACGCCCGTATCTAGTAACACGTTCCCTTTTTTACAATATACTATCACGATGCTCAAGTATCGCAGCTAATATAAATACAGAAACAATAAATAAAATACAGCAGCCTAAATGTTTTGCTTGAAAATACATTGATTTACATAACTGTGAAAAATTGATTAGCGTTATTGCACGTCCTGCGCCTCACACCTAAAAAAAATATGCTTTCAATCACGGCATGTTGTCATTATTCACATATGGTGACTTGTGAAGAAAATACTTTAGTGAAACCGAACAAATTGCTTATACATCTAGAAGCTTAAAAATCATCGCACAGGATGGAATGTCTTCTAGTTCCACAAACCATTCAAGACTTGCTGCCAGCATATCATACAGAAATTTGCTCGGAGTACTAGGCGGTGATCAACTATCAGCTGATAAACAAATGCTAAAATTTTTTTTAAAGCTGATTTCGAGCGATAGCGGAAAAACCTACTCATGAAAATCACGTGTAAAATTTTTTAGAAGTGTGCTGATCTGTATGCAAAATCCAAGGTTGATACGCAATACAGGATCATAAAATCATGAAATTCTTTGTCCTTGTTTCCTAAAGAACTGAAAACACGAATTTACTGTGAATATAAACTAATCCGGCATTAATTGAAGCCAAACTAAGGCGATTAGTCATAGTTTTTTCGCGCAAATAAACATTTTCTGCTTATAGAATTCGCAGTTTTGTTTTTCTCATTCTGAGAGCCAATAAAAGGGAACATGTCAAAAAAAGAAAAAACAAGTTTTTAAGTTGAAAGAGACATATTAATTGACAATTTAAGGGGTATCCGGGTATTAGCGTAAGTCCAGCTGCTGCCTATGTTGTGGACATAGTTCGTCGATCAAGATATTAGCAAACAGGGCGCCTTGAGGGATATTAATTCAGATACACTTGTGAAGCTAGCCTTACAACTGTGCACAAAATATGCCAAAATTTTTTTTGGAGGACAATCACTCCTTAAACACATAGAGGGCACAGAGAGCAGCTCTATAAACAGAGAAATTCTATCGTCGTTCCCTCAGGTTTTATTTGTGTGAAAGTAAACCGTCAATTGTAACATAGCGTATACGATAGTAATACAAAAATAAAAGTGATGCTGCTTTGTTGGATAAGGTGCTGAATTGTAATTTAAATGGATGTAAAGATATACTGTGACCAGTAACTACACGGTTTTTGGGACTTTTTGCAAACGGAATAATCTATCTGTTCGTCCGTAGTTTAATGTTCATAACATCTTTAGCCTCAATCTTCTGCAAAGGCTGTAGCTCAAGATCAATCAGGGAAACTTTGTACGAGTTTTTTGTTTGTGAATTTCGACGCCCAAACAAAAGAATAGGTTTTGTCAGCGGTCAGCGTGGAAAAATTTCCGAAAACAAAAATTTTCCGATTTGTGTGTTCGATAGAGTATGGCTTCGGAGAAATAAAGGAGAAAAAGCAAGGGGCCTGGGGAAACATAAGAAGGGAAAGCTCACGTTTCAAGCAGAGCCGTGGAACCGTAGTTGTGTTTTGTTGAAGTTTAGGTGGTTAAATGAAGCAACGGTTATGTTTGAACAAATTTTTGGAGAAGAATACTGAAGAAAATTATTGAAGTAGAAACGCAAAATTTTTTGTGTTTGTCATTTGGATGGTTTTGTGCCGTGCGTCATAGACAGATTAAACAGATTTATTATGTGCAGTTTGGTTTATATGGAATAAGAATGCAGCAAAAGTGTAGAGGCAAGGATCCTCGTAAACATGTGGAATTACGGTTGCTGATCTTGTAGTGAACTAAAGGGCAAAAATAATAATTTCATTTGTGAATTTCGTCTACAGAGGAAATATTGAAAGTAAATATGCGTGAAAACTTTGATATACAAAGCTTTATTGTACGGTGAAAGTGTCTAGAATATGTTCTTTATAAAATAAATGTTAGAAGATTAAGAAAAAACTTTGATAGAAATGTAAAATGATTGGCACAATAAATGAGAAATCGGAGATGATTGTTCAAGTAAATTTACCTTGGAATGTTTATTTGATATTAAGTAGGCCTGTCCACCTGTCAAGGCAAAATAGAGAGCTTTGATAATACGAGGGGATGTATATTTTCAAAAAAGTTTCAAGAATCGGAATTTTTGCATAGATGACAGTGAAAGACTACATATCGGTTTAACCGCTAAGAGCGAAATTAAATTGTGATTCTAAGGACTTTTGGCTGAAAATCATAGTGATTTGGAAAAATGAAGGATTTATATGGGTTGTTATGATAGATTAGAATTGTCCAATTTTCGACGATTGGTTATTTGAATTGACTGGTCATGGTATATGTCTTCGCGGAGACGGGAAGTGTGAGACGAATTTTTTTGGTCGATCGATACTGTTCTGGAAAAAGTGTCAGTTGATATCTGTTGGCAATGTTTTGCAAATTGGAGTTGCACGCCTTTTTTTCAGGCGATGTTGAGCGGCATGATGTGGCTGAAAAACAGTTGTGTTGCGATGTTATAGAAGTGTATGGAAGGTCGACTTTGCTTTCGAAACCGGTCCAATTTTAATTTTGAGCCACCGAGTCCGGATCCGGTTCAAAAAATTTTTTGGAGCTGGACAGATCGATCCAAGAGAATATTTGTGCTCGACTGATACGGATCAAATTTGTTTTTTTCGAAGGCTGTGACCGGATGCCGATCCATAATAATTTTTCAGGATAGTGGCCGACCCTGGTTGCCAAGACCGCCATTTTTTCCAAATTATAGGCGACCTAAAGAACGGGTGGTGCATTAATGTTTAGAGAGACTAATATTTTCACAGTGGGCCATAAAGATAAGGTTGGTATTTATGGCGTCAATGTTCTGGTATCACGCGGTAAAGGAATAAAAAAATGATCATTAAATAGTTTCAGTGGCATGGGGGAAACGATTGGAGTCCAAAAGGCTTATTTTTAGAGGTATTATTTATAGAAATTCTAATCCCTAGAATTATTTCGGGTCAAAGTTTTAAATAGATCTTATGTTAGAAGGTTTGATCAAAAATATTGTCTTTGCTTAAGGGGTAGCGTCGCATTAATGAATGACCTTGTTGTAGTCTGCCAGAAATAACCAGATAATACTACTTGGCTTTTGAACCTTGTTGAGGAACGCTGTGAGCGATTGTGGTGAAGATGGTCTTAGTCCGTGTAATCTTCAAAGAGTAATCCATAGAATGAATTGTTTGGCTGTTCTAGGTGACGCAACCAGTGCCGGCGAGAGTCTAACAAACTGATGCTGAATGTTCAAATCTTAAGGCTTTTAGAGGATCTGCATTGACAATCTTAACTCAATGACTTGCGCATGAACCAAGGTAACTCGACAATGCTTGTTTTTGTTTGAAACTAACATTTGAGGTTTTGCGGGTACTATTGTTTTTTTCTCAGAATGCCATGACGTGCCTACGAGATGGTGTGTTTTTTTTTAATTGGCGAATTGTGAAAAGTTACTCATTTAGGGTATTTACGAGCCAAGTCGTGAAAAATAGGTAATTAGATGGATTTTGTTGTTGAGAGAGTCCAAGCGTATACGGCCGAGTTCTTAGGGTTTTGAAAATTATTCACGTCTAGGTATACATTTTAGATTGCCGTAATTACGCTATAATGACTATTTTGATTTAGGCATATGATCAATATAGACATCAGGTATTGGGGTAATTTCGAAGATTTTCGTCTCAGAAGCCAGAGTGATGCGAGGTTTAAGTAATTTCAGGATGAAGTAGTAAATGTGGTAAGAGGATGAGAATAAGTTTGGGTGTGTTGTTGTGTGAAAACAGGACGAGTTGGATTGAAAATGTCGTCGGTGATGAAGTGCGGAAAGTAACCGACAAGATTCTAAATGAGCTTGAGTTGGTTGATGTCAAGTAAAGAACTGCTTACAGCGTGTTTGGTAATTATTTTTGGTGTTGTGTTGGTCGATTAAGAGTGAGTTGTTCGGAATGTTGTTGACAAAAAAATGTTAAATTTGTGAAGGCTTTTTTTTGAGATTTTTGTTTTCATATAAATTATGCTTTCTGAGTGGTTCCTTAGCATTTCGTAGCTGGTTTATACCGGAACGAACGTGCGCTATAAAGAGTGCGTTACGGCTACCTGCCTTAAACAGGCGGACGTTTTTTTCAATATTTTGATTTAAAACTTTCGAGTTGTTTTAAGAAAATTGCGCAAATGTGTTATTGGATGTTTTTTTATATTTTTGGAAAAGTCAAATGTTCAAGTAATTGCTGAGAATATAGGGTTTCATGAAAACCATTTTCTCCATCTCAGTGAATGGAAGGAAAGAAAATTTGCGCGTCTGGAAATCTCGGTATTTCTGCATAATGAGAAAGTTGTCATCAATAGTCTCAGTTTTTCGATCATTGGTCGTCCTGGGTTTTGAGCGGTCACGTCGCAATGTGGTAGTTAGCCAGAAATGTTTTCGGGCATACTCGTGGACACTGTCAGGCAATTCTATGGATCTGTGCCTGCTGTATGTGAGTTAGAGGTTCTGTCGTCCGATGTAGTGTTGCGCAAGGTAGTAAATTAATGTGGTATACATTGTGATGCATGGTATTTCTTCATGCTGGGGTACCAGCACAAAAATATTCAATCATTTTCTAAGACTTCTTGTAACAGATAGCGGCAACCGTGAAACCTTACGTGAGGTTGTTTTTCTCAGCGGTCTCCGTCGATATATCGTATTTGCGATATAGTCTGAGGTTTGCTGCCAAAAAATTCGTTGGAGTGTTTTTTGTCTTCCGTTGCCATTTGAAATTTGCGTTTTTTGTGAAAGGCATCGCCAGGACTGTGAATGGTCGTCGGGGAGTGGCGTGTCCTGGTTGGGCTGGACGGGGGGGTTTGTATTCTGTCGAATGTTAAGGTTGGAAAAATCCCGGAAGTGATGACTGAATCGACTAAGGGAAAATAATTTTTGTATATTTGAGAGATGGTGTTTTTATATTTTCGAATTTTAATTAAATAGAATTTTAGTTAATAAATAGGTCGGGACGGGCAAAGCTATTGATTTCGTAAGCAGGTTGTAGACAGGTTTTCTGCATATCGGGCCTATCTTGAGCGTGTTGTCCATAATCATTGTGTGAGAGAGTGCATGAATCAATTAGGGTTGCGTAGATACGTGCCATGATCCCGCTCATATCCCATGTGTTGAAAATGAATCTACACTACAGATCGTCCGGATAATTATTTTTTAAGTAAATATTTAAGGTAAAGCAAATTTTAGATGGTAGTAATTAAGTGGTTAGTAGGGAAAGATTGGAAATTAGGTACGAAAAATACTGTCGCTTGAGAAAATAATTGTGATAAATAGAACGCTAGTGGACTAGTTGTCATTGTTGTTATGTGTAGTGCAAAATATTTGTTTAAGATGGTTCAGCGTACTATGTCATTGTTTATTTGCGCGTACGAGCGGTGTAAGGTAAAGGAAGTAGAGCCGACTTAAGTCGTCCAATTAACGAATTTTCGTTATTTCTAGATAAACGGAAACAGAAAGGTAAGTACTAATGATTGAAAAATGTCATAAACGTTTAATTTATGTCTTGATTTAAATTTTAGAAATTTTAGTCAATAGATGAATAATTTTCGAAATTGTATTGTCAGAAACATGAACTACATGGGTTTGATGGAATGGATGAACAGGACGGTTCTTCGTTATCGACAAGCTTGAGCGAAATCGTCGGAGTAATTGTACCGATTAAACATGAACTGTGGTATTGGAGTTGCGTAGCGGTATCGAATAATTAAATTAGTTGTCTTGATGCGGTGATTCAGGCGCGAGAACAATAAGAGTCCATCGAGGTTCGCTGCTACCGTACACTATTTTTATATCTTTCAGTAGGAGTTTTAACCGGAATGCTTTTTTGAGGGTGAGTAGGTGAGACATAAAGAATCTTATGGTGTATGTAAATCGAAAGGATGATGGAAAGATAATAGCTTCGAAATTGAATTTGCTGCGAGGCGGTTTAATTCGACTGGTGGCTGAGTCCGTGGAAATTTGTTATTTAATATTTTGTTAATAAAGCTCTAGTTCAATTTTGTAACGTTTATCGTTTGTAGTGAATATTTTCAACTTTTACTTGTGGCACGATCGGCTATGATTTGATGTAATAGCTGCTGCAATACGGCGTGGTGAAATGTCGAAGATCTTGATGTCAGTTATTTTTCAAAAAATCGTCGCCATAGTTTGTTATTTTATGTCCCTCAGATGAAAATTGTTATATGTCCTGCCCCTAAAAAAGCTACCGAGTACGAAGAGTACAGATGTCTTTTTTGTACAGTGATATCATTTTTCGAGTCAGAGAGTCATTACCGAAGAAGTAATTGTTTCCAGAGGTACTTGTTCCAAAAAAAGCAAGTACGAAGATCAATTCAGTGATACTGTATTCTTTGGGTTAACGATGGAAGTTTAATGTTCGTGACTTTGCATTGACGTCTGGGGGAACTTTTTTTCGAATATTTCTTGGGGCGCTCTTGTTAGCTCATTTATGTTTTAATCTTTTTGCCAATATTCCGTAAGATATAATTACTAATCAACCAATTATGTGTCAATGGTTGCTAACCGAAGTGTGTGATCATCGGAAATGTTTTTCGGTTGAACGAGCGATAGCTGTTTGACAATAGGAGCGTAATTAGGTGGAGCGCTGGGGCAATGGATTTCGGGTGTTGAAATTGATATGGATCTAGAATGAACGCGCGTAATACTAGGGGTCGGTAAAACATGTTTTCTATTATATTCTCCGCCTTGAATATGAGCTGCTGGTTGATATTCTGGCATAGTAAGTGGAAATTTTCGTGAGAAATCTTCAACTATAACGCCGGGTTTCGGTGAAATTGGCTAGTCTTGTTGTTTCACTCTATACGCGCCGGCGTCTGGAAGAATTTTCTTGCATGAAAGGTTACGTAGTTTCACTTATAACACCGGATCTGGCGTATGGGTGATGTCATTGTTAAATTGCTTTGTAAATATAAATACTGTACGGGAACAGCATAACTCTTTTTTAAGTTCTTTCGGAGTTTTGCTCGAATAAACTGGTATCGGACGATACATATCAAGTCGATTAGCCGATTTTGTTCTCGAGTCACAGCTGCAGTGGACATCAAAGATGGTCTCAGAAAACTGTGCATAAAGTAAGTGTTGTTTCTTGTGAGAATCGGCCCCGGTTTTACTCTCAGTCCACCGTAAAGATGTAACCAGCATTATGACGGCAACCTTTCGGATAGACATGATCCTGGTCTGTGATGTCAGCCGTCATAACAGCTTCCTTTTATTGGTGTTTGATAATTCGTTATCTGAATTTTCGCAGGGTGTGCGAGGTGGTTTTAATTTTTTACTAAAAGTTCTTCATGATAAACTGTGTAATATATTCTAAAATTGAGAGTTGGCCGTTTTATTATAAAAAATTTATTTAATTTTTAACTGTAGAATGAGAAAAATGTCAAAATATTCTTTTGTTTGTGATACGATAGCCCAGATTCTGGGGAACCATAATTGTAAGGGAGATTAGTCCATATTATTTACAAGACTCCGGTCGTTTTTTACTAGATTTTAGCGACATTTTTATATAAGTTCTAGACTTTTGAAAACAACCATCCGAGTAAATTTTCGTTAGATAGATCAAACTGACATACAAATATATCCCCCCTTTGTAATAATAGATGAAGAAAATGGTCCGAACTCCGCCATGCTTTCAATTCTTTTATGTTAAAAAACTAATAATTAATCATTTCAGTAATCTTCACCCAAACATATAGAAGGAATATAATTGGTCATGGGACCAATTTGAGTTATTGTGAGTATTTACAAATTATTTTGTGCTTAGTATTGAGCTATCTAAACGAATGTAATCTAGAGTTGAGTTGTTTAAATAGGAATAATATAAAGAATTTGTGACTGAAAATCTAGTAAATAACGACCAGGAAGTCTCGTAATCTGATATATATATTACTCATATTGTAGTGTAGAATAACTAATTATTTGTCGCAAATTTGAGTTTTAAACACACTGATTGGCGCAGGGGTGAAACATGTGGCGTAGAGGTTTTTATTAGTAATTTATAGAAATCAAGATCGGTATTTACAAATTTCAAAAAAAAATAATGTCTTGAACAGAATGTAGGATAACATGATAGGCGTAGAATTTGAAAATAATTAGAACCAATTTTAAAAGAATCTTAGGGTTTTTCATTATCGTTTATCACATGTTCCATATCTGTTTCTCAACCCTGATTGAATCTTTACATGATGTGATAGTGCTATAGGCGCGTGTGTCGGAATCTCCTATTGTCGGAATCGAACGGCGCCTTATTGCTACGGGGGGATTGATCAGCTGATATTCTTACGGCATCAACACTTTGTGGCCCAATACAAGAGCCTTGCCTATGGATTGAATACGCGCTACAGAGATCAGCATCATTGTGTGAAGATTCAGTTTGGCTGAAAAGGAGTCCCCTTTAGGAGGAAAGGGTTTTATGTTTTAGTTGAGTCTAGTACATGTTCGTATTACTTACCGTGAATAATGTACTTAGAGCGAAAAGCCAGAATAGATAACAAACCGTCGCCGCTAAAGGGAATTATATAGACGCTGATGGGTAACTTCCGTACCTACGTCCTCGATTGCAAGTATAATTTAAAAATCCTGCCGATTGTTCTCAAAAAACGATGTTGAGAATACATTGAAGAATGATTAGGAAAGAAGACCTTCATTGTTATTTGGAATCGTGTCAGGATTCTCAAATTTTCCACTGGAACTGAGGACCATGTTTGGCACTATTCAAGGTGTTCTTAGTATTGAAAAAATGGATTTCAGAAAAGAAAAGCACTAGCGCTTTAAATTTAATATTACTCGTTGCTCATTATTCCAAGAAAAGTAAGGCACTCTTCAAAGGTCAATTCTTCAAGGTTTTTTTGAAGGTCTGAGGAAACCTTTGCGGCACATTGGTCCATGGATCAGTTAGTACCCGATTAAATCAGTTTCTACTGTCCGTTTTCTCCAAACTTGTTTTCCAGTTCTCGCTTTATAGAATTCCAAATTTTAAACATTGTAAATTTTCAGCGGTTATCAACTATCTTTTTTCCTTGAATGAATTCGATCGAACGACGGTTTGACATTCGACAGGGTGGGGCATGTCAGGGCCGATAATCAGGCGTGTTGTGCGGATATTTCAGGGTCAAAATAGCAGGTGAGTTGATCTAAACTGTTGAAACATATTTTTTTATTCGACCCAAGTTCATGAAGAATATGGCCAGCAAACGTAACCGATAATCGTTCTTCGAACGGCGATTACAAGGACGCCTTAATTTTTGGATGCGAAAATTGCGAAGCGAAATTTCATCGAATAAAAATTGATAATCTTATTATCATTGTCGATGTAAGACAGAGAGATGAGGTTGTGTGGCATACCGCTGGATTTGACCGATGTAAATGTCAAGAACTTGGTTCTAAGGTATCCGAACATTCATGCGAAGCCATTTTTAGTATACTGACTTTTCTCAGCATTTTTTTCTCATGTTTGAAACTCAATTTTCTTTGAAAACAGCAAAGCTTGAATTTTCATGTTACAAGTAAATGTTTGTCCAAACGGTTCTCTGACCTTAAAAATAAAAATGTGTGTGATTTGACTCCGGGAGTGGTGTCAAATTATCAAAAAAAATCGCATAAAATTTCGGAATTGGCCTAATCGAATTCCCTTCAAAATACTTTCGAAGGAAATTCGCCGATTTTTTAAAAATTTACGGATAAACTCGGGACGAATCACGTAAACAAAATTTTGTCTTACTAAGTTGAATAGAATGGCACCTATGAAGCCAACTTTTTGTGCGAAAAAAACAGAATTAATGTCATTAATTTCAAATATTTTGCGATCAATATTTCGATCCGTGCTGAAGTCTTTGCGTCCATTCGCTCGCAATGTTGTTCATCTTTGGATCTCGCAGAGAATCAGGTATTTACAGTACTGTGAAATCATTCCAATACAGACCATTTGACATCGACAAACAAAATTTTCACTAATTCGGTAGTCTGTGACTCCGAACACTGAGTTTTTTCAATACAATCAGCTGAATCATCCAAAGAAAAACTTCTTATCGGAATCTTGGATTCAATCGGGCAGTAAATTTTTTTTCGACTTATCAATAGAAATAAAGGTCCACTAGTCGGCCATTGAGAAGCAAGATCGTAGGGAAAGCTATAGGATAGTATCTGGGCCAACCATCATATCGGATGTTTTCAGAAACGAGGAAAATAAATTTCGGAGAAAAATGGTAGGCAAGTGTGAAAGACACCTGACTAAATTTGACAAGTACAAGGCTTTTATGCTTGAGATCGGCATTTGTTACGGAATATGGTTGGAATTCGCGCGATTCATTATCTCGTAAAAATTCACCATTCTATTCTGGTCACAGTGTTGTTTGATTCTCTTGACGTGATCGTCTACAGATTTAGTAGTGTTACGGATAAAAACGAGTATCTTCAACATTATTTCATAGTATTTATTTGAACTGTATTGACGATTACGTCGGATGGTTTGCAGATAATTATAAACTGTGCGTCCTTAAAAAGTTTAATGATTCATATGATTGTTATATCCAGGCATTATTAAGCATTTGTGAGTAACAAGAAGCTAAAATTTTAGGAATCAGTCATTTCAGAAAAATGCAATCAAGAAATTTTCGCAAACCGCACAGCGAGAAACCTAGGTAGAAATTTAAGAATGGCCTTTCAAATAAGGGCTTTGTCAATAACTCGAGAAGTGTCTCCAAAGAATTTCTTAACCCTTGTGAGCAACGAGCCAAAAGTTGAAATTTTTTCTTCGAATGTTTTCCTGGAAGTGAGTGGGGCGATTTGATTTGGTAAGGGATTTTACGCTCTATGTGTTCACTTCCTGAAAAATTATGTTCACGAACTAGCATAAAATACAATGCTGGGATTAGCCTGTTTTTAATGGAAAGCGTTTTGTGCTAGGCATAACAGTTTAAATAACAAATTTATTGTATAGGAAGGGCAGATATTCTTTATCAACTGAAGATCTAAATATGCTTCAACTCAAGTATCTCAATAAAACATGTTAGATTATTAAAAAGCTGAGATTAAGCCAATCCAAAGAGCTGTACAAAGTTGTACTTCATTATCCTATTTGACTTGAAAAAGATACAAAAATGTAATAATCTGGTTATAGGCGAAAAGTGAATAGGAATTTTACAATCAAAAATTATGACTTTTGCGCCCAATTCCAAGTTTTTTGACGTATTTATAAATACTTTGTTATATGAGATATAAATCAAAGCGGTACAAAAACGAGTGCGTAGGCAGATACTTGTGCAACATGTTTTTCAACGGAAATGCCTGTGAAGACAATGCTGGACGTGTTTCACGTGAATATGGGTATACTTGCCTTTTCTCAACTATATTTTTAAGACTTAAAGATTAAATTCTAGAATTATAAGATGTCCGGTTCGAAAATTATTACTCTAACTCCTTATGCGAACATAAATTGAAACTTATCAACTGCCGTAACACTTCTCGTAAACAACTCAATAAGTAAGCCCAATTGTGGCTCTGGTGCCTTGGCCGGAACTTTTTTTAATAGTGCTCCACAAGGTTATATTGGAATACTGTTTCAAAACTCTGACGGGAACATTTCAAAAATTGCCATTTTTGAGAGAAATGAAATAAAGAATTTAAAATAAAACTGAATGTTTAAGATTAGAAATAAATAATTTGAAATATTGATCAAAAGGAAAATTTTGGCTTTTGTTGGAAATCTTGTAATTGAATATATCGGTGTTTCAGACCCGGATCATGTCACAAGAAACATGCTACGGTATTCGAATTGTTTCTACATGCCTTTGGATTTGGAAATGACACATTTTGATTTATTCTTAGATACGCAAATGAAACCAAAATATTGATTAACATAAATACACAAAATTGGTCCGAATAAAACTATTTTCACCCATTTGAAACAATTGAGATATAATCTATGTTTCCACCAAATCAATCATATTAAAATAACGGACGCTTTGTTTCGATATTTTAAATTATGTATTGTCATTTGTGAGCATACTAATACTTAAACCAGTTAGGAGTGAGTGTAAAGATAGTGGGAACCCTATTTAACTACTAACTTTCCGGTGCAAAGCAAAATGCCGGGATTTGGGATGACCAATCGGTTAAAAATAGAGCAGTGGTGCCGCGAAGAACGTAAACATTGCCCGTAAAACGCCTGAAACCTCGACGAATGTGAGTACTCACTCGAAATGATATGAGAAAGTTAATACAGTACTACAATTGTAGTAGGTTACATGTACGTAATTAATAAAGCCAAGATGAATTATTAAAAAACTGTATTGACAATTTAATTGTAAGTTTATAGAAATATTATTTAATTCATATAAGGGGTGGGAAGCAAAGATTAGATATTTTTGAATCGGCTCTCCTGAACAACTGGAATGAGAAAGGTCATTTTGCGAATGATCCTCAAGAAAACGATTTTAACTGGGTCATATTCTGAGGAATACCCAAAGAAAAAATTGAATGCACAAATGGGAAGCTCTATACGGCACTCATAATAAGTGCCTCAAACATCAATTCTTAAAAAGTCTATGTTTTGGCTTTCGTCTATTAACCGATTTTTTTCATGATTTTGTCTGTTCAATGAACTCTTTTAATCTTATAATACTAAAAGATCTCAAGAGGCAGAAATTGGAAAATTTCCAGCTAAAACTCGAAAATATAGATTTTTGTTTCATTTTCGAAAAAATTTCCGAAAAAAAAAGTGCTTCAAATCAAAATATAGTCGTCTTGACGTAAGCCAACTTTCCTTTCGTTTTTCACTGGCTTTCTTTTGAACCTCAATTTCGAAAAAATTAAAGCACTTTTTTTTTGAAAATGACAAAAATCAAGATTTTGAAATTTTTAGTCGGAAATTCTAAATTCGCCTTTTGAGACTTGATAATAGAAATAGTAAAAAGAATCTATCTGAAAAAGAAATCATTGAAATCGGTTAATAGACGAAGCAAACCCATTAACTTTTTATAGATTGATTTTGGCACTTTTCTAGATGCCTGTAGAGCTCAATTGTCGCCACGAAATTTATTTTTAGAGATGACCCACCCTGAACTCCTTTTCATCTTTTTTTGAAATCAATCGCAAATGAAACCGTGTTTCATTCTCAGTTTGTTCTAGTGAGTAGCCGATTCAAAGCATTGATCTAATTGCTTTACACCCATCCCCCTTAAATTCAAAGAATATTCATATTCTTAATAATCTCCATAGAACAATTTTGATTATAGAACAGTTATTTATAATTAAGAGGATGAGGAGCAGTCGACTCGGAGACTGAGTCAATTCATGATACTTACGCCAATAATATAGATAGCCTGTATTACTTTTTGTGACTTTATATCGCGAGTTAGCTCTGAAACCAAATATTAAATGTGGCATATACATATGAAATAAATTATATTGTTGTCTATTTTAGGAAAAGATTTGGAGTAAACTTTATTTTTGGTAATATGTAAATGTCTAAAAATCAAAGCATTTTGAATACACTTTTTTCCGCATTTTTTTCCTCCAAAATGTTTCTTATTTTTTGAAATTTGTGAAAGGAAATAAAAAAAAAATACACTTTACACCTTTTTCATGCAATGTTATAATGTCGACACAGCCGTTTGAAAAAATCATAAAATCTTAATTTCATTTTTTGTCGAATTTTATTTGAAATATTTATGAAATTTTCGCATATCATGTCAAAATTTTAAATATTGTAGTTTTCGAAATTAGTAACTAAAAAATTAGGTTAGGAAATAATTATTTAATTGTCTATGTATCTATTAAATACCGTTGTCAACTAATGAGTTGTCCCGGAATTTTTCATTTCTAATCTATCGATTGCATTTTAACACTCGGCACTGTACACCGATAAGTGCCATTTGCACTGAAAGTATTTAAAAAATTTTATGCTGGTCAAGAAAGTCCAAATATAATGTGGGTGTAATAGGCGCCAATCTGTTTTTTTAGATAATAAGAACACTTTTTTTAATATCAAAACGCATTGCGAAGGTTCAATCTTTATTCTCAAAAAAGTTGTTTTTCTCACTTTTGCCATTATTTGACCATTTTCATGGGAAAACTAAAACTTTCATATCAAGGAAAATTTTTTATAACGCAACAAAAAACATAATTGTTTAGCAGCATTATACACCCGACAATGTTAAGTTTATGAATATCATCTTCAAAAATTCTGGATGGTCGGGTTAGTGTGAAATTGGCGAAGTCCCAATGAAAAAGTTGTTTTAGTATTTCAAAATAGTATATATATGTTAGAAGAAATCATCAATCTATAAACTTTGCAAGAATGGACACTTTTATGAAGAGTAAAAAATTAAAAAATGAAATTTAACATTATTTTTCATAATATCAGCTCTGAAAAATGGTTACCAACTCTGCAGGATCGATGCTGACCCCACTTATATTAAGCGTATATTGAAATTGAAAATATAATTATTCGCCGGCGTATTGGTTCCTTATCTAGAATAAAAACGATTAATTATTCTGCGCGAGAGTCATCGGAGACTGTTAACATCGATTATACACTTCAAAATGAGAGAAACAGGGTACCACTGCAGAATATGCTCTGCTCTGGATATGTATACAAAGGTGTCCAACCCAAACAATAATAAATTTTTCGTTTCCCCCTGCTTACCAGACTTTCCGCTGAGAAGGCACACGTTTTTTGGAACATATTAAACAAAATCTGAAGATAGTCTGTTACGAAAAAAAACCACCAAAAATAGTAAACCACTCGACCTATGAAGTAAGACATAACTTTCGTTACGATGCATAAAGACGTTTTCCAGTTGCATGATAATCAGCACTAAATCTAATGTTCAAGGCCTCCGATTGAGCCGGAAGTTACCGAGAGACCATAAATGAGAAAATGTGGTTTTTCTAGTGCGACGCAGGTTGTCTCTGAAAGGACGCGCCAAAAGACAAGATAAGCTCAATGGCGTCAGGTTTTTAGTGTTGCGATGTTATCGCTACGTAACACATCCATTACTTTCACAGTATATCTTCTTTCTGACTCGGTTTTGTGAAATTATGGTACTGCTTTCATACTCGGGCCCATAATTAGAGAATAACTAAATTTTATTGTGTTCACATTGGGAAATCAACCAATTTTGGAAGGATATTCAATGCGGTAGAGTAACCGGTATAAACGACAAATGCTTTTGTGCCACATATTTTAATTATGGTCAAATTCGTAGCTTATTGAAAAAAAAATTAAGTTACTACAAGAAAATTTGTCCACTGAACGCCGCAACAAAAGAGGAGAAAACCATTTTTAAATTGCCCCCGATGTCTAAAGCTTATAAAACTTTCATAATTTATTTTGTAAAAATATTTACAAGAAAAATCTCACGCTTAAAATATAGGCAATCTGTCAAACGGTTCTCAATGTTTGAGCTAGTAATTAACAAGAAAAAAAAATGTCTACAACTAAATTTAGCTCGAGGCACAAATTTTTCAAACTTTTTGTGTCCTTCGATATTTATACATTTAGATCATTTTAAAACATTATTCTGTTTATTTTTGTATATATATTGACGAAATGAATTTAAGTCATTGTGCATAGAAATATCAGCCTAGGGCGAACATTGTCTTGGCACAATAGACAAATCTGATATCTGCACATGACTTAAATCATCTAAACAGTAGTGATGTTTTCGGGTAAAATCACAAATGAAAATTTCGTCATTTCGACACCAAGACCAAGTTTGTTCAAGGCATTTCATCTCGCACATGCACCTTTTTTTCATAAAAATATATTGGTTTTTATTTTCAAAAATTATAATGATTTTATTTTCAAAAAATTTATAATGACCTTTTTTTCAAAAATATAATGACTTTTTTTTCAAAAAAATTTATAATGACTTTTTCAAAAATTTAATGACTTTTTTTCAAAAATTTAAAATGTCTTTTTTTTCAAAAAATTAAAATGTCTTTTTTTTCAAAAAATTTATAATGACCTTTTTTCAAAAAAAATTATAATCATTTTTTTTCAAGAATATAATGACCTTTTTTCAAAAAATTTATTTCGACTCAGCCGATTTATTACCAATGGAAAAATGACTCCATCGAAAAGACAATACCAAATAATCCAATCTAGATCAGATGCTCTGGAGATAGAACTTCTAAAAGGTTTTTTCAGTAATATACAGTGTGTATAAGTTTTAGTCACAATCTACGTTTTTTGCATAATACTTGCAGACTTCGATTATTGCCCTATGACGTATAGGCTATGAGCAAATCATTTTTTGAAACATCCAATTTTTTGCATTTAAAAGTTTTTGCCAGGAAGTACCGCGATTTAGGGCGCCCGTGATGCCATTTTCTAGAGTTCTAAAATGTCTTGCATCGAATATTTCATAGTATTTTTCATAAAATAATTCTCTATTCGCGCATATCGAAAATTTGGTTTGGGACCATTTTTTGCAATTTTAGTGATACCAAATTAGGGCGGCCCGTGATGCCATTTTCAAAATCTCTTTGCGCGAATATTTCATAAGCTCTTTTCATGTAAATTTATTTTACATTCGATGCATATCGAATTTATGTGAGCCATTTTTTTTGCATTTTCAGCAGACTCGATCTAGGACACTTCGTTATGACAATATCAACCTAACCGAGTTTATGCATCATCAGTTCACGCTCGATTAATTTTTTGTTGATTACCAAACGAAGGGTTCCATTCAGCCACAAACGACTATGCCATCTTCAAACCACGCGGTTAATTTAGCAAAAAATGTAGGATTTGGAACCAAAATAATACATATATTATTTTTAAACATTTTTCAAAAAATACTTTACGCTCATGATACTACTACAAATGAGATCAGGAATGATATTG
>SCLH01000617.1:352383-362489 GCA_004367855.1 Oikopleura vanhoeffeni
CGATGATTACGCGTCAAATGACGAAAAAGATGATAATGTGAGAAATGTGTTTTGAAAAAAAGGTCATTGTGTGAGAAATGACTTTGAAAAAACAGGTCATTTTGTGAGAAATGACGAAGTTGTCATTGTGATTTAATCCAAAAAAACGACATAATGTATTATTACATAAGTATCCATTATTTTCCATTTTGTTATTCATAAGTTATTTTTAAAATCTTATTTAAAAAAAAGCACTTTATGTGGCCAAAATGAGCATGTGCATATATGTTCAAAATATTTTTTTCGGTGTGAAACCTAGAAAATATAAGTATCGTATCACGCTGTTTCACCCGTTTCCGTTTTAAAGTTATCTGCATATTCTGAGAATTAATTTATAATTGATAATTTATATTTTTCGCGAACTTATAAATTATCAGATTATCTGAAAAATATTTTACGATCTGGCGCAATTAAAATGTTTTGTTTCATTTGTTTGCTAGAGTCGTCGCTGTGCGAAAAGCGGTCTCAAAAACAGTCATTGCAAATGAGTAGCCCCGCGTTTATACCGTATAAAAAATAAAAGCTTAGTTTGAATATCAAAATTTAAAAATCGAAATTTTAAAGAAGTCAAAATTTAAAAAATAAAATAAAATTTGAAACCAAATATAGAAAATGCATATATAAACCTCCACGCTCTCCGGCACCGATTCGTGCATTCTACTTTGTCCATAGCCATAACATGCTCCCGACGCCCAATATCCAATTCGATCAATCATTTTGTCCTTTGAAGCAGTCATGAAAAACGGTACCAAAAGTGGACATATTGTACAAAGACCAATACTTAAATAAGAAGATGTTGGCTCAATTCCACCAAACCAAACTTTATCGAGGAGATCTTGAATAGCATCATGAGCCATAAAACTATCTAGACGAGCTTTTTATTTGGTTTTTATATCCATTAAGGTGATCAGTTTTAAATATAGACGTATTCTTAAAAACGGATTAGACGAGCATAAACAATCGTCTCGTACTAAGAAAACTTACTACATGGGGAGCTCAATATCGCCAAAAATTTTGGTGAAGTAAAATACCAAAATGCGTAAAACTACGTACTTCACCAAAAGCAAGTAAATAAAAATTCAAAAAAGTAGATTTGGGAAATTTTATTTTGAAATATATGGAGTCATTCATGACGCACCCGAACTAATGTGTAATAAAAACGTCAAGCGCCTACGCAATTTCGGTGATATTGGTTTTTTCGGCGATATTGGCACCGCAAGGAATTTAGCTAAAAATCGTGATAAATTTTGTGATAACTTTGGGACCAAAAGTTGAAAATTTAATTCTCATTTAATTCCCCGCTAACTATCGAAAAAAAAATTTACTTTCAGGAGTCAAAATTAACTTTTGGGGCGAATACTTTTCTTCATGAGTGCCAGATCTCAATCAATGTGAAAAGCTTGGGCAGCCTGATGTTGCTATAAAAACCATTAATTAGTCTATTTTGTTCATCAAAGACAACACAATTTTTATCGATTTTTTCTTTTATTGTTGATAATAATAATTAATTATTACTCTAGTCTAGCAGACAAAATAACTTTATAGCGATAACTTTTTAAATGATAGCTATAAAGCTAAGAATGTCAAGTAAACGAAAAAATGTCGAAAGACCTTTCAGAAGGTATCAAGTTCTTATATAATGAGTGTAATTAACATTTTAAAGATAATTTTCAAATTTCAGGAATTCTCCTTAGTTATTGGTTTTCAATATATATCGACCTAGTTTGAATAAAAATTGAATTCAAAATTATATAAATGATAAAAATAAATTCGAATTTAAAAGGGAAGGATATTTATCTGCAATCAATTTGATGTGTGATGGCTATACAAGGGGTTATCGTGTGAAAGCATGTTTATTTCATTGTATTTCACCTGCAAATGAGCGCGTTCAGATTAGTTTTGGCCTATCTCTAGCGCTGTTTTTTAATTTTTTTTTCGATATAATATAACTTTTATACAAAAGATTTGAAGGTACAAAATTTTTTGCAAAGAAACGCAGTCCCATGACTTAATCACCCCGTTGCCGAGGTGTTCAATCATGAGGTGTTGTACATTAATATAGTAAAATTTTATGAGTGTGCCTTGAAAATGGGTTTGAAATTATTGAAAAACATTCAATAAATGCCCAATTTACCGCTAAATAAGCAGTAGTTATTTTATTTCAACTTATATCATTTGATATAATAATGGCTTCATTCATATGATTTTAGGTGATTTTTGAAACCACTCGTATGCCCAAGCATTCGTATCGATTAGAATGCTGAGTTTAAAGTGGTCTCACCATTATCATAGTGCACTTGTCTGATACTAATTTTGATTGATTCATACTAATTGATTTTTCAAAATTGTTCACAAACTAAGGAAGGACATGGAAAGTTTTTAGAAAAGAGAATTAATTATAACACTACCTAACCCGTACCCACGCCATTTTTTTATTATGACCCACGATACTGGCTATATGATGTTACAATTTGTTGGCCAGAATTATTCATTCCATGAAAATATTTTGGTAAAAAAACTATTAATTTATTGTGACATCTCTTCGAGTTAAGGCTCACCGAAAGATAATTTTTAAAGCAGCTGAGACATATTAAAAATCAAGTGAGAGCCCATTGGTAAAAACATTTTGCCTTTTTTTTTTATTAAAGATGACTATTAATTAATTTAAATAATACCAATAGTATTATACAGCAGGGTCCGGCGGATAGGTGAAAGTTTTTTCGCTCAAAACCTTCACCTATTTGCCGGATTTGTTTCACCTATACGCCGGATTTCACTTATTCGCCGGACGCCTGGTAGATACGCTCTGATTGGTCAATAAAAACAAGATTCAGAATTTATAATTTAGTCAAAGGGTAGTCAGAGTAAGAATTTAGACTTAGTAATTCGAATTAGGCTTCTATAATGCATTTATTTAATTTTATGCAACCAAAAATATTGAATAAAATTTTTACTAAAATGAATTCAAAAATGATTTCTAAGAAAAAAAGGTACCACTCACAAAAACTATCATTATCGCTCATAAAGAAATTAAAAGTGCTAGAAATAGTTGTGATGCACTTATTATAGCAGCGAATATTTCCAAAAGATTCTCAACTTTGATTTTCAAACAAAAGAAACAAATAGTTATCGTGGAAAAATGGCCATAAAATAATTAGCCAATTTCGAGCCCCACTATTGCTAATTACTCAGATGCAAATCTTGCGAAATAATTTTACTGTTAAAAAACCTTGTTTCGAAAATGATTGTAATAATCGAAAGCTCAACAAAAAATATTAGTTTTACTAAAAAAGCATAAAATAATGACGGGAAATTATTTGAACAAATTTTGTGCAGATTTTAAGAAAATCAACTGTACTAGATTAATAAATTAAACGCTCAACTACAAATTAATTACATAGTTTTTAATTTATGAAAATCCTCAAATATGCCTATCTTTTGGCTTTTCGAAAACGCCTATCTTTTTGCCTGAGAAGTTTTGAAAAATACCCTATCTTTTGCCTTTCACCAATCCGCCGGACGTCAGGGAGAAAAAGTTTTTATTTTCAGATGCGTGGGCGATTGCGGAGGCTCGCGTAGGTTTTTGCATGGGTTTCACCTAACCACCTTCACCTATCCGCCGGCCCTGCTGTACTATGGTAGGAACGGCAAAACAATTTTTGCTAAACATTTTTTCATTCTGTTCAAATTGTGGTCCTTGAAAAAAATATCTAGATCAGCACAAAAAAAATTTGAAAAAAATTGCCTGCTACTGCTCAAAAATAAGAAACCTTTTTCGAAATTGCCTATGTTTAATCTTGAAATTTTGGATTTTCGAAAAATATTTCAAGAAAAATTTCGAGCTTAAACATAGGCAATTTCAAAAACGTTTTTATGATTTTTGAGCAGTAGCTGACAATTAAAAAAAAATTGTACTGAAGATAATATTTTTTTAAGAGCTAAAATTCAAATTGAATTAAAAAAATCTTTAGCAAAAAAAAGTTTTGCTGTCCCTACATTATATTTAACCATTTTCCCTAAACAGCAGGGTATAATATATGCAAAACCATCCTTGGTCGGCTAGTTCTAAGCATGTTCTATTTCCCCAGCCTTCATGTTTCCACCTGATGAGGAGCAAACATAAATCATAATTTCTTTCGTAACAATTCGATAATAATTTGACAGCTCTTTCTTCTATTTCCTCCCTTTTCTCAGAATATGAGTTTTTTAATTCGGTCAATGTCACATACTTTTCAGTTACGGCGTTGCAGTTTGTAATCAGATAAGCGGTTCCTAAAATTGCACCAATTCCGGTTCTGATATCATTTGTTTCAGTTACCTAAAAATATAAAGTGAGGTTCATCTCGGAAATTAAACATTTAGATACAGGGAGCCATATCGCCGGCTCAATATCGCGGAAAAAAACCAACATAATTTCACGATTTTTAGCTAAAATACTTCTTGTGGCAATATTGCCGAATGTGCCAATATTGCGAATTTTTTTGAGATTTATATCTCAAATTACTTTTTGAGAGTCATGAATGACGTCATTTTCAGAATTGACTATTCCAAATCTAGTCTTTTCAACTTGTATTTGATTACTTTTGGTAAATTTTTTAATTCTACAAATTTTGGTGATTTACTTCATACGAATCTATTGCGAAACTTCTTATAAAATTCAAAAATTGTTTGACATATGACGTCATTTCGAACGCTTTTTTTTTGAACAAAATTTTTTATTTCTGTTCCCATATCGCCGAATGTGTCAATATCGCCAAAATGGCAAAAAACTTTCGGCGATATTGGGCCCCCTGTAATTATCTCTCTTATTTTGTGAAAAAACATCCAAAATAAGTTTTCTGTGATGAAAAAATATATTTTTACTTTTCCAATAGCCGCTGTGATCAGAATTACAAAATTATTATTCAGATTCAAAATTTACACCCAAAGGGCAAACATTGCTTTTTGCCAAAATGAAAATTCCAGATATATTGTGATAAAGTAATGCGTCAAAACGTTCGAAACGGTCTTTTACGTCATATTCGATCCAAAAAGCACCCCCTGGCGCAAAAATGGCTCCAATGAAGTTGAAGTTAACCACTTTTCAAAAAAAAGAGCATTTTTATATTAACGGGTATCAAAAATTATGATTCATAACAGGGTTCGGCAAAATTAGATCGGATCGACTTATTTAGATCGGATTGAATCGACTCAGTTTTTTTCAATCCGATTTGATCCGATTAGGTGCAAAATTTTCACAATAAATACATTTAAAATTAGTTATTTGGTAAAATTAAACCATTCGAAGTTCGAACTGGAAGGTTCAAATTGCTTAAGTATAATTTCTACATTATTTTGTCCATAGTACAGTACTATTAGTACTTTGAAAGCTACTTATTAAGGTGTTTCCAAAAAAAGCTAGCACTGGTAGCACAAATATATACTGTTATTTCGCATTTTTTTAGGAAAAACTATATTGATTCACCATTATACTCGTTTTTTTCTGCGCCATAAATCGAGCTAGTTTGTAGCCAAGAAAAAATGGAAAATTTTATCTGATGTTGGTCGGAGCGTCTGGCAGACGCCGTATGACTCAAAGATTAATAACATTTAATCGTTATTTTACGCAGTAAAGTTAACTGAATTAACATTAACTTAATTAAACTCGTTCGCACAGACTAGAGAATCAGTCTAGCCTACTATTAAAGGACTGGTCGTCAATAATTCGGGGCCAAGAACAAATTTTATCGTGATGATTATTTTATGAAAATTTCGAAAAATACGCGCATTTTGGTCGTCTTTTTTTCTCATACATGGTCAGGAAAGCACTTTTTGATCATTTTGGAAATATTGCTCGGGACCTATCTACATCTTTTTATGAAATTTTATCAATTGTTGGAAATCAAAACACGATTTTGAAAAACGAGAATTCATTCGGACAAACCTTCTTAGGGGCTCTGCAGTGCAGAGTCTGCACGGACTTATCAACTACACATTTATTAAGGTTTAGAATGTGTAAATTTTCAATCCAAGAAGTATATACTTTTTGTAGAAGTATAGTACATTTTGATTGAGACCCCTGAAATAGGGCCAAAATACGGTTTTTTCATAAATTATGCTGAAGCCATATAGCCAATAGGATATGCAGGAATTTTTCGAAAATCTTCCTTAAGTGTCTGTTCACGTTCTGTCCGGTTAATTGGACTTATAAATCATTGTTATACCTTAAAAACTCAGGNAGGTGATACATTTAAAAAAAATCGTCAGTTTTGTAAGCTAGTTCTGATTGGATGAGCCATTTGTCACACTCAAATGTTTTACAGAATGCAAGATTTTTGTTCAAATATATAAAAGGGAGGTCATATTTGGTCGGACAATTTGTACTGCTCCGACAATTGGTCATTGAAAACCCCGATTTTCACTAAATTCTTGACGACCACCCCTTGATCTTAAATTTCAAAAGATATGAGATATATTACCACTGTATGTGTATGATGATTTGAAATATGGAATTTGAAATGTCAGAAATGAGTACTGTGCGGAAATTTTTTTGGCGTAAAGTATCACTCTGACTATCATAATAAAATGACATGATTTAGCTTTATGTCTAATAATCTAAAATTTCAAATTTGGTAAAATATGGAGTATTTTTTAATTATTAATTTACCAAAAGTTAAAATTTCCTACGTACTTTTGTAGCATAATCAAAAATTTGGTCGATGAGGTCGAATCTGCTAAACAAGCATGACCACATTATCAGCTCCCTCACGATATATTTTTCATCAATAGGGACATCAGCCTTCCAGTTTCTTCGAACTTCGACCAAAGAATTATCAGATAAAAGCTGAATTATAATTGAATATTTAGGATGTACAGTATATCACATTATTGCTCCCGTTCTTTGAACAATTCACTATCCGCCGATCAAAACATTTAAATTTGGCAAACACGTAAGTGCTTCCGAAATTAAAACTTTTTGATCGACGGAGAGTAAATTTTACAAAAATCAAGAACGGGAGCAAACATGTGACACCCTGCATATTTCTTTGGTCAGCAAATTTTTTGGTAAAATCAGCAGTACAAGTAAACAAAGAAAAATTCCAAAGTTAAAAACGACCAAAAATTTTGTCAACCAAAAACCTATACTCCAAATATATATACTGACCACTTCATCCAGAATATTCAAAAGCTCGATAAAAGTATCTAAATTCAAACCGCCAAGGTCAAAAAGGGTTGAATTTCTGCGCGTTTTCTTGAAGTCATCCCTCTCAATAACTCGCAGTGCATCATCGATTTTGTCATTGAGAAGTTTTTCAAATAAAGTTCGTTGATAATTAAAAGTGTATAATTCAAACAACAATCGAGGAGTAACTTTGCTTGTATCAGAAAGCAACTGCGATAAGTTCAACATAATTCAACTCGTATTTTTTGTTAAATTTTCAAAATCAAAAGTCTAGTCTGATAATCAGACCGGAAATAGAAGTTCTCACTGAGAACGCACATGATTTAACTTGGTGGCGATAAATTTAATTGTTTTCGACGGATTATGGGCCATAATTTATGGCCCATAATTTATGGCCTATTATTATTGGTTTCTTTATTTATTCACTTCCGGATTGGCTGAAAATCTGAGGACCGGTAGTTTTTCACAAAGTTAATTTTTCAAACTTTCAAAATTCTATTTTTTATTTAACTCACTGAAATTCCTTGGTGATTGAATAACATCAAGCGGTTAAACCGCTGCGGTTTCCGTCAACAAAATGACTCATTATTAATAAGCCTTCAAATATAATTGATTTTTAGCAAAAAGACAAAATTTCTGATGAAATGGTAAAGCATTTATTTTTATAGGATTACTTAAACCCACTTAGATGGAGGTTTTTATTTTTTGTGTTGCGGGTTTCATGAGAAAACCAGCTCTTATTGGTAAAAAATGTACTTATGAATATTGACGATTAACCTGTATGATAAACGGTTTATATGTAAAGTTCACATTGTAATTCGTGTTTGAAAATGCCTTTCATACCGATGGGTACCCGAAAGGTGCTATTTATAGTGTATTTTATGGTTCACTTTGTCAAACAATTATTTTTATTGCCGGAATCATTTCAAATTATATTATAGAATCCTTCTTAATTTTGGTATACTATTTTTCATTTTTTGACCATTATATTAAATTTTTGCCTACTATAACCAATAAAAATTTTTCAGCAAAAAAAATTATAAGTTTTCAAAATTTCTGATTTTTTAAATATTTTTCAAATCATTAACCAAATCGCGTGATCTAAATATCACATCTTCCTACTATTTGTAACTTTTATTGTAAAAAAATATTACTATCTGATCATAAACAACTTGAATAGATCGTCAGCAATTGCTTAAAAATAAAAATCGGTTTTTGAAGTTGCCTATCATTTGGATCGAAATTTTTAATTATTTCGAAAAAAAATTCAGAAGAATTTTCATTTTTAAGCAATTGCTGACGATTTTTCAGAAAATTACTTTGATCAGATAGTAATATTTTTTTAACGGGCTACAATTTGAAAAATGTTCAGCAAAGAAAGTTTTGCTGTTCCTACCATTACTAAGTACTTAATATCAGAGATATTTTTCAAAATTTAAATTTTTTGCCAGTCCTAAAAACAACTCCATTTTGTCGTCGGTTAAACTGATTCACTCTCAAATTTGATTTATATTTTAGACTTTAACATGCCATTAATGACCAGTTAGAAATGGGCCATTACAGATTAATCGATGATCAATTAAATTAATCTTTTTTTTTTACCAAATTAGCTCAAAGTTTCACTTTTTCTGTACAACTCTTCCTGTTCCATAATCTCTACTTTATGTTGTAATACGCTATGACAATCCTGCTAAGCTTAAAACCGTTTTTACGATTGTTTTTTGAAATTTGTTCTTAATTGAGGGTTATTGAAGCTATAATCTTATGAAAGTCGGAAGAAATATTCGGATGCAGACTTTTTATGACAAGCCGATGTCTGTCAATTTTAGCCCTTTTTCTTGCTTCTTCATCAATTCAGTTAATTAAACGTTATCACTAACAATAAAAAAAATCCTTAACCCTCTGAGGCACAGAGCCATTTTAGAAAACACTTGTAAATTAAAGACCAGAAATCGCAGAAAATTTCCGAGGAAGTGACTTTTTAGGAAACAATTTTCTGAATCTGCTCCATTTTAAATTTTTGTTCTGGCGTCTCTGTCAGAGACTCTCTGAGTAAATTTTTATTTTTTCACAAGTTATTTCGATAAATTGCGTAGGTTAGGTTCTATTTTCAGAAATCACCCGTAGATTGAAGACCGGAAATTGCAGGTTTGTTCTGAGGAAATCACTTTTTATGAAATTTAATTCTGAAACTCCTCCATTTTTAATTTTTGTTCTGACGTCTCTTATTTTTTCACAAGTGAATTGCGTAGGTTGTAGGTCACTTTAGAAACTTCAAATAATTATTTTTTATGTCCTCAAATTTCAGAAGTCTACAAACTTCCCTCATCTGGCGACAGATGTTTGAAAATCACTAAATGGCGTCGGGTACTGCCTGTAGGGCACTTTGAGGCCTAGAAACATTGCGATCGCTACCCCCTTAATTTACATTTGTATCGAAAACTGCTCGGCCGGATTGAAGTCTTACATAAGTTCATCGTATAAAAAGAATAAAATAGAAAGTCAGATGTGTGTTTACCAAAAAATATGGTCTCTAATTTCGGCCAAAAATGGCTCAATTCCGATCTTTGAAGTCTCCTGGTTGCCGAACTAGACGTATGTGAATGACGATACTACCACCATTGTCATTTTTTTGGCCGAATTAGTCTGGTCGAAAATTAACAGAAAAATTTTCATAGTGAACAGTACCCTCTTAAGTAAAAGTCACTATTCTACGGGGTGAATAAAGTCAAAATTTAAATTAAATAAAATTTTAAGTCTATCCTTAATCTCAATGACTAAAGAATAACATTATGTAATCGCATCACTTATACTTTTCCGATAATAAGCGTTCAGAGTTGAGCGTTCAAAAGTGGCTTTGGTCATAGAATTTGCGATGGTCTTTCCAAAAATATAATTAACATTT
>SCLH01000617.1:468628-522319 GCA_004367855.1 Oikopleura vanhoeffeni
ACCAATATCACATGTTACATGCCGCATAATTCGAAAAGAAATAAGAAAGTTAAAACTAACAAAATTAAAATCATCTCATGTAATTATATTAATATAAATTATATCCTTGGACAGCGTTTATTACAGTAACGTATCAAAGAATATATGCTTTGAAAGCGACTCATTCGATTAAGTCCTTAGGTAGTTTTTTTTTAAAGGAGGTCACCCTTCTCATGACTATCACGGGAAAATCATAGCTGATATCGAGAAATGGTTTTTTGCATCCAACTGCTAACTAAAAAAGCTCAATATAGAAATTTTATCAAGTTGATTTGACATCGGGTTCACCGGATATAAACCGGAAAGTAATTTTTTGGTAGGTTCGAATCTCTGTGGGCCCAGAATTTTTTTTCTTAAAATCAGCCGGAAAGTTGAATTTCTATGCTTTTTCGTTCTTATATCACGATTATCTACACATTAACTGCTTGAACTATAATTTTGATGAATTCCCGGAAGAAAAAACGAGATTCGATTTTTTTTCTCAAAATTTATACCGAAAATGCCTATAAATAGATCTCCGGTTACCGGTGAACCGGTTGTCCGATAAAAAAGGAAAAATTTCTCCATTGAGCTTTTTTATTTTTCACAAAATATTTCTGCACAGTTTCAGCTATCGAAGAACTTATTCGGATGAGTGGTTTTCAAAAGCCAAATTATATAAAAATTTTGGCTAAAAAAGTAGCTAATATGTGCCAATCGATATACTAGAATGAAAAGCTAGTATGAAAAGTAGCATTTTTGAAACATTGATATAGAAAGTACTGTTCGAAATTTATAAGTACTAAATATTCATCAATATACCAGTACATAACCACTGACTCGTTGATTTTAACTTTCTAATTTTGTTTCGATTAATTCAAAATAACTCGACTTCATCTGTCTGGCCACAACCGAACAAAAAATAAGCTATCACAATTTTGGATCGATTTTTATAACGTCTAAACCACAGACTCTATGTTATGTATAAAAAGAGGTTTTTTTTCAAAGTAAGATTTTTGAATTTTTTTTTTGATATCAAAAGTTCGTATGCGACAATCAGCAGTAAAATACAAATTTACGAAATTTTTTGTTTTTCTATAAAGTTTTTTTTTGTTGATTTTTCGGATCGAAACGGTGATAAAGGGTTTACCCAGGTTTCGACGCAAAAATAAACAAATAATAGAAAAATGAACCATTTCGTAATTCTGTACTTTCCTTGTACTGCTGATTTCCGTCTACACAATTTTGATAGCAAAAAGGCAATTAAAAAATCTTATGTTGCGAAAAATTTAATTTGGGACTGACGCTTATACTGTATAAGTCAAACATAAAGGAGAAGTTATAAAAATCAATCCCGAATTTCGAAGCCTACTAAATGCAAACCCCTTTGGGTCTCCGGTTAGGCATTTAAAAAATAGTCGATCAAACAAAATAAATTCCTGTAGTTTCATAATTTGTTACTGTGGTTTCTGTCTATAAGGACAGGTGAGATTTTCCCAAATTGTCCTTAGCAAAATTTTCCAAAATTGTCCTTAGGTGTTATTTTTTTNATAAAGATTTTAATACATCTGTGTAACATACAGTATGAATAGGATGCGCAGCGAGCAAATTTCCCAAGTTTTTTTTTCAATTTTTGGTAGAAAATTTTTTTCAAAATTTTTCTGCGGCCTTTTTAGATAAAAGTAAAAAATCAACAAAAATTTTATTTTCAAAAGGTAGCAAATTTTTTTGGACAACGGCCCTACCTTTTAAAAATCGGGTTAAGATCGGAAACAAAAATGAAGTTATGCTAATCATCGAAGTTAGTCTCTAAATGGGCGTTTTAAAAAGTCATTTTCTGACCACTAGATGGCCGAAACTTTTTTTTTCTGCCCGGAATCGTTTTTTTCTGGTTAACAACCCCGTGAGGTCAATGAATTTGTATCAACTACTGAAGTTTTCTCTGTAGTTTAACCGCTGCGCACCTTAGACTAAGGGCCTTAGTATGAATCATACTGTATGAATCATACAGTATGATGAATGATTCTTTAATTTAATCTTTATTGTCATTATTGATTATACTGGTGTTACTGGTTTTATACTGGTAATATTTGAACACATTGTCCTAAATAATGTCCATATTATCAGCTATTGTCAAGCTTATTAATATTCGAAAGTTATTATCTATATTTTTTCACTGAATATTTTTAAATAATGTAAATTAAAAGTTATGGTGCCTATTTTTTCACTCTCGGTACAATTCAAAACTGGTATTCTTTCACATAATTGAACAAAAAAAACTTTCTATATAGCTTCGTCGACGAGCTGAAGAATTAAACATGACAGTAGAAGATGAAGCTGACCTTGACAAAACAACCTTCGATCAAACTAGAGGAACTTGAAGGAAAACTTCGATTTCTCGATACCAGGGCTCAAATTACGATGATATCAATAAAAAAGCTTCGAAACTGAAGACAGCTTGAAACTTAAATATGCAGAATTATCAAAGAGACATGACGAAACATGCAAAAATATATCTTCAGTGTCGAAGAAAACAGATCATTGAGATCGTCCCAAACCTCAACTCCTATCAAAGAGCAAAAAGTAATTGTGTACAACTGTTACAAATATACTTGAAATTAAAAAAAAATGCTGGCACAGAGCTATCTTGACTTCATGCTCTAGCCATTTTTGAGGTTTTGGTGCGTACAAATTTAGTGACTTTTCAGAATCATACAATTTTAGATTTTTAAAGTAAATTTTAAAATCAGTGTAAATTTTTCACAAAATTTTGTTAGTTTGCATATTTGTAGTTTCCATCTTTACTAATTTTTCGAAATCGCGATTTGAAAATTCAGAGACTAGAATTTCATGATATAAATTGAAGGTTGTGGCCCTCTTGGCGCCGTTTCAATAATTCCTAATATTATTATGAATAGTTATAGAAAAACGGTGAAAGTATCTTACGTATCCACAGTTACAAAAAATTAATTTTGTTTGTCAAATTTTTGTACAGTAGAGTTCGTTTAGTAGGACGCGTCCTTCTAATTTTCAAAGTACCGTCCCATGAGAAGTACTTCACAGTACCATAAAAAATACATTGTTCGAATACGTATGTGACATATTTATCATACCAATTATTTTTTATGGGCACTAAATTATAGTATTGTAAAGTATTTTCGTGGGATGTAGTAGTTTTCAAATTAAAATGACGCGCCTTATCAAAATAACTCCAAGTTGACCAACAGTTGTACTTCGAATCGTCTTTTTTAAAACTTGAAGTTCAGATTTTCAAAATAAAAAATCGATGCGAAAGATACCACCGCCGTAATAAACTGATAATTAGTTTTAGGGTTTTAACTCTCTACCGACATTTTTTTGTTAATTTTAGTCATATCGCTATCAAATTTTTACAGAATGTATTTTAGTCAGTTTGCAAAATTTACAAAGGTGACTCTACAGAAGTTTACAATATCAATGTTATTGATGAAAAAGAAAGTCAAGAATATATTTCGATCTCAGCACAAGATAATAATATTCTAGTTAATAATAATTTATTCGCTAAGTGATGAAATGAAAGAAAGCGATCTTTAAATGCCAGTTACGTCAAAAGTGCCAGTTCAAGATCAGATTCAAGCAGTGATTTACCAGATGATGTGAAAGGTACTTTAACTAATTATTTCAGAAGTTATAAAATTATGGAAAATAATTTTTTAATTGTGTAGGATTATTTTGGAAAAAGTTCATGAAAAAATTAGGTTTTTGAAAAAAAATGGAGAGGGGGTTGTTACTAGAGGTTACCAGAACAAATTCGAAAGTTTTTCTCTGCGATTTAAATAATCGAGCCTCATAATAACTCTTTTATCAAAAAAATAATAAGAACAATATATTCATAAGACGTTTATTTGTCACAAGGTTTGTTATTTTTTGACGACTGCCTGTCCGATTAGCTTGTCCTTTTAAAGCCACTACTGTACTGCAAAAATATTAATTCATAAAATCAGATCCCTGAATTTACCTCTCTTTCTCGTTCATAATGATTGAGTAACTGTTCCCTGTCCGCTTTCGCTAATTCTAGTTCCGTCTGTGTCTCCCTTCTATGTTTAATTTCCTCGTCAAGCGTCTCCAACATTCGCACCAAAACGGGCGTTATTGCTTGGGTGGTTTTAAAGTTAGTTCGGATGATTTTCTCTAGTGAGATTGGTTGAGATGGAACCTAATTTTTTTATTCAGGGCTTATTATCTTCCCTTTTTTAATTTCTGATTCTTGCGTATCTGAGGGATTTTTATAAAAATGTCTAAAATTCCCTCACTTTCAAACCTTCATCGATCTCTCTCATTAAAAAATCACCTCCGACGGACGTGGCATTATTGGCTTAAAATACTCTTTATATAACAGCAACGAGCCGAAAACTCAAACGCCGTGTACGGACGAAGAAAATGAAATTTATCTGGCAAATAAAGCTAAAACAAACGCCATAAACGGACGTAAAAAAATTTATCTTCTCTTTCCTGGCAAAAAAATCTGAAGCCATTTACGGACGTAAACATGAATTTTCTTCTTCTTTTTGTGACGAATAATCTAAAAATCGAACGCTCACAAGGGCCTAAAATTATAAGTAAAAATAGATAAAAAGGTCCGTCCTTCTACGAGCACCGCGGCAAATATTTTGAAAAAGTTTCCGTCCTTATAGAGGCACGCTGGTGTAGCCTGCTAATGTGACATAATTTATGTCTAAATAATTAGAGTCTTTTTCAGAAAATCACATTTGTTGCAATTCGAGGGATTTTTTGAAAAAATTGGGTTGCCATCAACGTTTGTTCTCCATCATTGTAGAAATTTATCTGAACTAACTTTAAAACCACCTTGAGCCGATTCTTGGCCAAATTTTCTGACCATTATTTCGAGTTCGATATAGACTGATTGGGCCATTGCTTGCACTTTCTCTGACATTTGGCCCAACCCATTATCGCCCTGTTCTGTAACTTCGCCCTCACCCTCGCCGAAAGCCACAAACTCCATTTTTTCTAAAAAATTTAGATTTTTGAAAGAAGTGATGGGAATCAGAATGGTGAATCATTTATGAATTATTGTGATTGTGTAATTTCATAGTCATTTTAAACGACTTGTTGACTTTATTAATAAAACCTTCGCTGGCAAAATACTACGCCCTGAATTTTAAAAAGTAGATTTGTGTTCAAGAATCGAGTAAAATTAAACTATATATCGATAAATCAGCCCTAGAGATAAAGCGGTTAAATGATGCATCAATTAGATAAACATTTCATAAAAAATCTTTTGTTCCAAAAACAACAAATTTGGGATTGATTTTCATAACGTTTACGGTATAACAATCAATCTAAAATAAACTGTGAATACCTATTCTTTGTACGCGCAAGTTACCTTAGGTCTGGTGTTTTGATATCTCACATTTTTTGGTGCGATATTTCGGAACTGGAACATACGATCCTACTAAAATATTGAGTCATAATATAACTTTTAAAACAACGTAACACTGCATAGCCGGGTTTTTCAATTTTTGACAGAACATTCACCAAAAAACTTCGAAAATTTTCGGTAAAAAATTGAAAAAACGGCTCTTCAGTGACACATAGCTCGAAAGTTATATTATGGCCACCAATATCACATGTTACATGCCGCATGTACGAGTTCCGAACAATCTTATTGATGGTACTTAAAAAAACGACTTTACGTAGCAAATTCTTATATTCAATTATTTTGCCGTTTTTTGCTTATAAAAATACCCAAATTGGTCTGATTTCAGACTTTGGCTATTCTTGGGTTTAGAGCACAACCACATTACATGTTAAGTTACGATTATTGTACGGTTTTGGTCGGCCATATTTGAGCTGAAGCAAAGTTCTTTTCGAATAATTCGAAAAGAAATAAGAAAGTTAAAACTAACAAAATTAAAATCATCTCATGTACTGTCGATTTTGTCTAAGCGGACGTTTTTGAAAATTTCAAAAACGTCCGCTTAGACGTAAAAAAAAACGTCCGCTTAGACGTAAAAAGACAAATTTTGCTCTAAAAAATCGAATAATGGAGCTAGAGAGCTGTAATCATAAGCCAAATTTTCAGCATGAACAGCCGCATCTACTGTTAAAATTTGAACTTGATATCAACAAATTTCGGGGAGATCTACAATAAAAACTCGGAATCTGGTATAAATTTTTTTTTCGCAATTTTTCTTTTTATCTTTTGTGGGACTTTTTCACTAATTTGGGTGACTTGCTGCTATTTCAATGATTTATATCATGGCAAATCGTTCTTTTCTTCGTTTNACCAATATCACATGTTACATGCCGCATAATTCGAAAAGAAATAAGAAAGTTAAAACTAACAAAATTAAAATCATCTCATGTAATTATATTAATATAAATTATATCCTTGGACAGCGTTTATTACAGTAACGTATCAAAGAATATATGCTTTGAAAGCGACTCATTCGATTAAGTCCTTAGGTAGTTTTTTTTTAAAGGAGGTCACCCTTCTCATGACTATCACGGGAAAATCATAGCTGATATCGAGAAATGGTTTTTTGCATCCAACTGCTAACTAAAAAAGCTCAATATAGAAATTTTATCAAGTTGATTTGACATCGGGTTCACCGGATATAAACCGGAAAGTAATTTTTTGGTAGGTTCGAATCTCTGTGGGCCCAGAATTTTTTTTCTTAAAATCAGCCGGAAAGTTGAATTTCTATGCTTTTTCGGTTCTTATATACGATTATCTACACATTAACTGCTTGAACTATAATTTGTGAATTCCCGGAAGAAACGCAGCGATTCGATTTTTTTTCTCAAATTTATACCGAAAAGCTATAAATAGATCTCCGGTTAGCGTGACCCGGCTTTGTGTCAAGGAATTTCTTAGCACCCTTCAGAGCTTCTTACTTTATTATCTCACTTTTCTGCACAGTTTCAGCTATCGAAGAACTTATTCGGATGAGTGGTTTTCAAAAGCCAAATTATATAAAAATTTTGGCTAAAAAAGTAGCTAATATGTGCCAATCGATATACTAGAATGAAAAGCTAGTATGAAAAGTAGCATTTTTGAAACATTGATATAGAAAGTACTGTTCGAAATTTATAAGTACTAAATATTCATCAATATACCAGTACATAACCACTGACTCGTTGATTTTAACTTTCTAATTTTGTTTCGATTAATTCAAAATAACTCGACTTCATCTGTCTGGCCACAACCGAACAAAAAATAAGCTATCACAATTTTGGATCGATTTTTATAACGTCTAAACCACAGACTCTATGTTATGTATAAAAAGAGGTTTTTTTTCAAAGTAAGATTTTTGAATTTTTTTTTTGATATCAAAAGTTCGTATGCGACAATCAGCAGTAAAATACAAATTTACGAAATTTTTTGTTTTTCTATAAAGTTTTTTTTTGTTGATTTTTCGGATCGAAACGGTGATAAAGGGTTTACCCAGGTTTCGACGCAAAAATAAACAAATAATAGAAAAATGAACCATTTCGTAATTCTGTACTTTCCTTGTACTGCTGATTTCCGTCTACACAATTTTGATAGCAAAAAGGCAATTAAAAAATCTTATGTTGCGAAAAATTTAATTTGGGACTGACGCTTATACTGTATAAGTCAAACATAAAGGAGAAGTTATAAAAATCAATCCCGAATTTCGAAGCCTACTAAATGCAAACCCCTTTGGGTCTCCGGTTAGGCATTTAAAAAATAGTCGATCAAACAAAATAAATTCCTGTAGTTTCATAATTTGTTACTGTGGTTTCTGTCTATAAGGACAGGTGAGATTTTCCCAAATTGTCCTTAGCAAATTTTCCAAAATTGTCCTTAGGTGTTATTTTTTTAGATTGGACTATCTATTATATCAATATTTTGAACAAACGGTGATGGCAACCTGAATTTTTTTTTCGAGCTACGTATATTTAAGCAGTATATCTAGCCCTTACGGAATTGTGTTTTTGAAATTCGGATTATTTTGGGATTTTGAGTATGAAATGAGAATACTGAGCTGTGATTGGCTGACGAGAGCCGAATAAACGAATATTCCAGCATGATGATTTACTTAGGCAATTCGCCTACGCAAAAGAAGAACGAAACACCAAAATAATTGATGTTTCTAGTTTATAAAATAATCATAATTTTTATTTTTTCAAAATAAGAAATGAAGAGAAAAGTCTAATTTAATATTATTATCTATTTTGAACTCACTTGGACTAAACTTTGGCTGTAAACTTGATTTTTGTTTTCGCCAATTAATCTTAACCACTTAAAATCCAAAAATAAAGAGGAATAATCGAATTTAAAAAAAAAATTTCCGTAACAAGTCCATTTATCTTTGAATATACTAAGCCCAAAATAAAATATACAGTTGCTATCACCGTTTGTTCACAGAATTGTTGTCCAATCGAAATTAATAAACTACCTTAGCTATTTTGCCACATATTTTTTGAAAACCATAAATTTTTGGGACGAAAAAGAGGTGTTTCTCAAAACATTTTCGAGATTATAACCTTTGAATTTTTCTCCCAAATTGTCCTTATAGAGGGACGAACCAAAATCCAAAAGCGTAGGTTTTGGCCATATTTTCCACAAATTGTCCTTATAGACAGAAACCACAGTAGTTTCATCTTCTAAAAAGCTAGCTCTGCAAATAAACGGTGAGATTTTTATGTTTAATTATTTTTATTACTATAATACGGTTTGACAATCGCAGTTTTGTAACAATCAGTAAACAGTCAGTTAAAGTCCATTTCAATTCCATCTGATTACTGAAATATGCCCGACACACCTACGCATTATCCAAACACTCTAGCAAAGTTTTTGAACCTTTAAAAGATCAAATGCTCCGAAAATAAAGTAACCAAAGGGTATTAAAACCTTTTAAGGAATGACCTTTGAAATTATCACGAACTTTTTATGTTTATGGTGGAGTACGTCTGGTAGACGGGCAATTTCAAAGTATAACAAGTACTTTCAGCTTTATATTCCTTAGCAAGATAAAGGGGGTTTTGTTCTCACCCAGACTTGAATTTTTTTGAGCGGTAGCCTATCAGAATCAAGCCTGGATCAGTTTAATAATATAATATATGTAATAATATAATGTTTTGTGAAATAAGTTTTAGTCGACTTATTCGTGGATATGTACCGTATATCCGGGCCGTTTTCACTGTGCGTTACCCTAGTAAAGACCCTATTATTTAAGGAGGAGGTCACCGTTTGGCCCTGAAAAAGCCGGACTTTTTCAGGGGGTAGTAGTGGATTAATGAAGAAAATTGATTTTGAACTTGAAAAATATATGTAACGCTGAAATGTAAGAAACCTCTAGAGGGAACTCCCTCTGAAAACCCTGGTCGGTAAAATTCTGAATGTAAAAAAAACTTAAAATTTCTGATATCTAACATTGATTAAAAATTGCCTTCACTTGTGGAGGTGAAATTATTGCAAAAAACTTAATTTATTTGAACAAATTTTTTTAGCAATAGTCTAAAAGAAAAAGTTTTTATTAAAACAGATAACATAAGCCTCAGTCTAAAATGTCACATATAAAGCGGTTTTATTCAAAAAAACGGCGCCCTGCAAAAATTTTGAATGAGAACGGCTGATACGCCATTTCCTATCTGGGCGCCACTTTTAAAAATTCAAATTGGCGCAATTTTTGAAGCGAATTTTTAAATTAACTTTTGTTAGCCTCAAAATTTTAACGGATTTCTGAGTTTTCTCAACTTTTACTTAAAACTTTTCTCGACAAAAATTGAAAAAAAATTTGATGAAATTGGAAAAAAAAATATTAAATTATAATTAAAAAAATAACAAAACAGCCTTTTTAGGTTCGAATCCTACCGCTCAAGCATAAAAATCTTTGGTAATCGACCGCTCTTCAAAAAATCTCAAGTGCAGAAACGCGCTTTTTCATTGGTCGAAAATTCGCGTTTCATACCATGAGGGTATATGTGGGCAGATCGACTACCGTTCTAAAAATACTGTATCTTTTGAAATTTAGTTTTCAACTCGCAATTGGGCTAGCCTAAATATATATTTTGAATGCGCAATTCAAAACCCTACAATCAACTCTTAGCAGCAAGTTTTGCATCTCTTTTAGATTTCAAACAAAACTTTGAAAACACACAGAGTATTAAATTTTCACTTCTTTGGAAACTTTGAAGCTACAGCATTTGCAAGCAGTAAGCAAAAAAGCCATTTTCATGTGATATCGATATAACCCCGGAAAAAATACGATTGATCGACCGAATCTAGACAAAAGGCTAGAAGTAAAAAAATTATGTTGTTTTAGCACAATATTCGAATTAAAAAGTCCCTGTATATGGCAGTATGGCTGTATGTATACCTGCATACGTACAATACCATAATACAGATAGTCAAAATACTATAAGTAGTCTCACTGTTGAGTACTAGGTGGATTATTTAGGTAAAAAACACAAGGAGCTGAAAAATTTTTTACCCAAACGGCTAAAAAAAAAGTCAAACCCACACAACACGTAAAAATTTGACGAATTTTTGAAGTTTTCAACTCCAAAAATAAAAATAAATACGCTTTTAAAATTACGCCTTACTCGATTATGCTTGCTTTGATATTTTATGTTGTAACTTTTTTGAAGAAGTGGAATAAAAACAGAATGTATAATTATAATCAAAGAATAAAAAAAAGTTCCCTAAACTCATAGAATATAACATTATCTTTTTCTGACCCGTAAAGAGGTCGAAGTAAGATCTTCGTATAAACTGAATCTAAAAGGTTTTACAGTGATAACTAAATTGAAAAAAATGGCTCGCTAGGTAGCTCAATAAAGCAAGTTTGCCTGCTTAGAGATCTAGCTAAAAAGAAACTTATATTTTTCGAACATGTCAAATTGTACCATAAACCCGAGGGTTCGAATCCTTACACCTTCAACAATTTTTAATATAAAAAATATAAGAATTCAATTTTCAAACAGCCGTTTAATAAATTCTTACGTAGGGGTAACTACATTTTCTGACGATCTGTTTCCTGCAGAATCGCCCGTTTTGAACGAAATAAAATTTGATTCTCGAGGTCTCATTTGGTTTAACAAAACTACAGTTAAATTACCCTGGCACTAAACCTAGCCAGTAAATCTAGAATTAAAATTCATTTGCTAGTCGGTTTTCACAATCGCATCATTGTCAAATAATGAACAAAAATTTAATATCCCTATATAATAAATAAGGTGGCCTCGGTATTGCTTCGATCCGAAGACATTTTTGGCCTAATAGAAATAATCAAGGCACTGAGATAAAAGTCAGCAATTTTTTTTTATAATTAAATAACCTAGAAACACCTCTCAATTCGGTTAATATTCTTAACCGTTTCAAAGAGGCCATACATTTAAAAAACGAAAAAGTCGGGGTTTTATCAATTCACTGCTGAAAATTTCTGCAAATAAAAATGGCGAAAAAACTAAAAATCTAAAATATCAGTATCTTTAACCAAATTGTAATAATAAAAAAACAAAAACTGCAATTTAGGCACAGTGAGCAAAACTAAAATTTTTATATTTTTAAGCCTTCAAAACGATGATAGGTCGTTAAGACATGAATTAAAAAAATAAACTTAAAATTAATGTGTCTTAGTAAATCAGCTACCCTTCAGCTCAGAGTGGGCTCTTCAGGGGTTCCGAATTTTGAATAAATTCGTAAAAAAATATATTCGTGACGTTAAAATCTCATATTTTAAGGTAAAATCGCTTTCAAAATTTTATATAATTGTTATTAGACACCTTAGGGTGTCAAATTACAAATAAAAATATTTCAGGCAAAAATCCGAACTTATTTCTGGAAAATGATATATTGACGGTTGACATTTAAACACTGAACTATGAAAGCATATATTTTCCTTCTGATGTCAGCATCTACTGTAATTCTTAAAAAATTGCAGGTTCTAGAAAAGTCTGCAACAATTCTAGAAAATACGACCCACAATTCATGACCCTTTTAGTACAAACAAAAGAGAAGCGTTCGCTTAGATGTGTGAAATTGAATTAAAAAAACTGAAAAATGGATATGTGGCAAAATAATAAAAAATGTAAAAACAAAAAGGTAACCCATTGTAAATGGTGAATTAATGGAAAAAATGTTAAAACCATTAAATTAAATCGCCCAAGATTAAGGGGTAATAAAGCCCTATATTAAGGGAGATTGTAGGAGGTAAAAACCGTTAACTCGATGAAACGAAATTGCATCATTTTTGAACGGAAAATTAATAAAAAAATCCGCTCCCAATTCCTGGCATCTACGGTGTCTACTAGACACGCCCCGCCCTGCCCTAGATCTGGCCGAAGTCATATCTCACTTTAGATTGGCTATAATAATTGGAATGAAGAAGCTAATATGACTCCTCTCACGTGACATTCGCCATATGGGGATCAAATTCGCTGAAATGGAAATTAAATCCCGATCCAAAACAGCGCCTAAGGGCGGACTATGGACGCCGATTTTTTGAATGAATGAGTGGTAATTTTTAAAAGGACGTGAAGAAATCTTGATATAAAAAAAATATATGAAATTATATGTTTTTGGAGGCTTGAAACAAAAAAAACCCTACAGCTAATTTTGGGGAGGGTGCCCCTGTAATATGATGATTAAGTGAATAGTGATGGTAAAACCGTTTCTTAACCGTAGTGCAAATTTATGGTGGTAAAGGGGCGGGTTGGTGATTTTTGTGGTTACTTAAAAAAAATAAAAAGTTGGTGATATTATTTTGAATAAAAAACTAATTTAATGCGATGAGTAAATTGGTGTTATATTTCAAAAAAAATGACCCTTTCGGCATGAAAACGCGAACTATAAGCAGCATTGAATTTCACTAACTTTTTGATTCTAAAAACCTAATTAACCCTGAAAATGGAAAAACCCATTTGCTTTATAACCCTGGTGATGGTGGTCTCCTTGAAATTTACCCTAATTTTCGACCCATGAAAAAAGTTGTATATATCGATTACATATATTACCTAACAGGTGAAAGTATAACCGGGATTTTGAACCTTTTTAAAGGCCCCTAAAGGGAGTTCTAGTTAAAATAAGATGATTTTTGGAGACATTATAAAGGGGATTAAGCTGTTTACGAGCATAGTTTGTTTTTGATACATATTTGTAAAGAAGTATCTAAGTAGTGGGTTTGGTGGGACCTTAAGTTACAGAACCTAGACGGCAAAATAATTTATAATGATCAAAATGGAACTTTGAAATAAATAAGGGGTATTTTTCATTGTGAAATGACACGAGGGTGTTTTATTTTGAAAAAAATGTCGAATTGTTCTTCTGAAATTTGACAATTTTGTTTCATTTTCGATTTATAATACGTCAAGTAATTTCTGGAAATTGTCGCTATGATTTTATTTTTCATGAAAAAATCAAATTTCCAAAGAATATGACACTTTTCAAAAATTATTCTAATTTTTTCTTTGAAACTAGAATAAGGGCGTCGAATTTCAATAGATCACATATCTTCTATCGAAAATGGCAGCAGTGTCAAATTTCATAATAAAAATTCGTCACTTTTTCGTTTAAAATGACACCAGAGTGTCAAATTTCCGTAAAATCGACTCATTTGTAACAAATTTCACATTTTTGAAGCACAAAAATCTGTGAGCGCCCTAAATATGTGGGTTTCAGGTAATCTTTCAGTTATGTGATTTCTAGTATTTTGTGTGTCTTTGCTATCTTCTCTATTTGGCATGAGCCATAACCTCGCGTGGGTTCCAAATGTCGTTATTAGTCCGACCTGTTGCATTTTGCATTCTGTTCATTGGCGACGGATCCCAAATAGAGGCTGGGATCGTCTCGAACGAATATGGGTCGAGGTCGTTTAGACGCATCCCATTTAAGGTCGGCTCGATGGAAAGCTGGTAGTTTTCCGTTTGGGGCCATACAGAGTCATTCCAAGGTTCAGGTGGACTGTTTTCACGTGATCGTTCAAAGCTCCGCTAAAAGAAAGTTGAATTGGTCGGATATGTTTTTTGAATAACGATAAGGGGAAAAGTTTCTACTGTGGTTTTTGTGCAGCTAAGATTTTGTCATATTGTTCTTATTTTTTAAAAATGCCCAAAAACATTCAAAATTTACGGTGAAGAACTAAAAACAGGAGCCAAAGATTCCGAAGCTATTTTCAATAATATAAACTTATTTTGGCTGAAAATTAATAAAGATGTTTGTCCTTAGGGAGTCCCTATGAGGGACATGCCACAATACACAAATTGTCAAAGGTTCTCAAACTATGGGGTCATGAAATCAATTTTTGGCCGATTATAAATCATTTTTCACGGATATTTTGAAAAACACAAAAAAATTTTAATACATTTGTTTTAAAGAGGGTTTTACAAAATCTAGTTTTCAAGTGCTTTTATCAATCAAAATTGACCAAAGGAAAAGAACCAGTGGTCCAAAAATAACACCATTGGTTGATGAATTGGGTTTTCTGGTCGATCCCGGTTGATACAAACAATTGGAAACGAGATATTATGAAAATCCCATATTGAGAAAATTTCGCTTGGTTTTTCGAAATCTCCGTCAAACATGATTAATAATCGCCCGAAAGTTGACTTCATAACCTCAAGGGTTGAGATAACTCCCAAAATTCAGGGCGAAAGCTGATTGCGTAATAATTTTTGACTCCCCGGCTCCTTATTTAGACATTATATTTATTTCTAAACCTGAACACATATTTTGGACGACTAGTTACTATCGATTACAACTATTAAATAAAACCAATCGGCAAAAAATTCTACAGTAATATGACTTTAAACGGACAACCCGACGAACAGGGTTAAGCCCAAATTTGTTTTACCAAACGACTTTAAACGGACAGCCCCGCAGGTGAAATTATTTTTCAATTATAGTTTATACATTGAAAATATTCCAAATTATCCAAAAAATGTTAGAAAATAACGTTTATTTGCAAAAAAACGTTTTTTACAATTTTTTTAATTTTCATAGTTAAAATTTCTACCAAAGACTTTAAACTAACCTCCCCCAAGGAGAATTTTTTACGATTTTTAACAGTCCGTTTAAAGTTATATTACTATAAAATAAATGCATTTGGGAGCAAAATTACGAAAATATTGATTGATTCACGCTTGAGTTAAAACTGAAGCAGAATATATAAAATCAATAAAACTCGTTGATAATATTTACGGACGCGTCAGAAAATCACTAAAAATCGCGGCTTAGCAGCGTAAATCAAATAATTGATATTGACGAATTAGACATGTCATGTTATTTATAATTCCTAAAAATAAACATCGTAAATACGTCGTTTTATATTGAAATTCAAGATGACCGCCAAATTTGAAAGTTATCATAACCGAAGAATTTATAGGATAGTTTTCCGCAATATGTAGTCAACGTGATTTGAAGCGACCAAGCTAACCGGTAATTTATGTTCTACACCAGAAGTTTCGGCTAAACAGCTATTTTCAGTGCGAAAGAATTGGATGCACAGAATTCGAAAGTTGAATTTTTTGAGCGCGAAATCAGATTTCAATATTTAGTGAAATTTAATTTTTTGATTTTATGAATCTGAGGCTCGATTACTTAGTTTCGCGAAAAACGCACCTTCATAAAATCAAAAAATGAAATTTTGCTAAATATTGAAATCTGATTTCGCGCTCTAAAAATTCAACTTTCGAATTCTTTGTATCCAATTCTCTCACACTGAAAATGGCTGTTTAGCCGAAACGTCGAATAAAACCTAGCTTTGATCGAAAAAGTATTAGAAATTTTTATATTCGAATTTCAGTTAACTAAAGCCTATTTTTTGTCTATTTCGGTCGAAATCATTTTATTATATAAAATAATCGCACATATTGACTGATTATCATTAATAATTCATACTTTTTAATTGAAATAGTCAAAAAAGGGGCTTACTGGGATTCGAACATATGAACTTCCGGTTAAGATCTTCAATTACCGGTTGAAGGGGGGGGAACAAAAATCCCCAAACAGTTTCCGATTTACTGAAGTCTGGTATGGTATTCGAGAAAAATCGCGGCTTTCAAAAAATCAAGTAAGGTGAGTCCTATCAAAAAATTATATCGTAGGAATTCTAAGAAAACACTTCAGTTTCTCAAGTCAAATAATTGACAATCGAATTTTTGGCAATGAAAATTTTTGACGTGTACACTTGATCAAACTTGACATAAAATTAACGAAATAACATTTATAAATCCTGAAAGTCTCTCGTCAAGAGTAAAAATATCTTTTCTAACGCAATTAATAAACAATGAATCTGTCGAAAAATTGATAAAACTTGACATGCAACCACCCTTATAAATTTTAATAATATGATAAAAATATTTTGAACATTTCCATAAAATATCGATTCTGGTGCATTTTTTTGCAAAACCATTCTAGAAAAGAGTTAATCTCTGTCGTAACCTCGCGCGCCGTACGGTAAGATAAACTAATTTCTGGCACTATATTTTAAATTATTATTCGTTCATTTGCATGCATGCAGTACCTTAGTGTACACGTCACAAAAATTTATTGTCAACAATTTTTCGCAAGTATTTGACTTGAGATACTGAAGTGATTTTTCTAAAATCCTGGAAATCATGCCATTTATTGATAAATATGAATGCTGGAAATCAATAATATATTGAAAATGACCCGCTAATAATTTCCAGCATTCACGAAAAATGCTACACGTTGATAAGCATTTATGGATTATTGACAATTTTGACTGAAAAGTTAGGAATTTCCAATAAAATTGTGTCCAGTTACGGGTAAAATAGCCCAGAAAACAAAAAAATCAAAATAATAATACCCGCGACATAATTATGGTTTTTGAAAAATAAAATTTTGGTTAATTGGCCGCTTTGGCTTCATAGACAAACCTTATTCTCAAAATAATGTAGGTTTCGGCAAATTTCGGCCGTTTTTTTGTTATAAACAAACATAACAGTAATATTAAATTATGAGTTATTTTATTTAGTAATATTTACCTGTTCAGAGCGTATGGGTGCCCAAACGCCTCTTGCCTTAATTGGCAATGGATTTGGTTCTCCCCATATTTCACTAATTGCTTTCTTTTCAATATTATTAATTTTTTCGTTTCCTTCAATTGCCGCCAGAGCAGTTTCTGCCGCTAGTGCTTCCGCATCCGCCAATTTAACTTCATCTTCAGCCTTCAATCCCGCCAACTTTGGCGCCCGTTTCCGCTCAGTTTCAGACCATATTTTACCCAAGTTCTCTCGGAAATTATTATATTCCATATTCAGTTTACGTGTCTCCTAAAATTTACGGTTAAAAATGGCTAAAAATTTGTTGCAAATCATCAAGTTTAAGGGGGTTTAGATCGCTGGAATTTTTTAGGTACAAAATGTGCTACCAATCAAATCATCAAAATAAATTTCTGTGTTTTTTCTTTAAATGAATTTTAAAAATACCGTTCTTTTGTTATTTAACCACTAAAACGTTAAAATACCGAAAAATGTTTTCTTCAGTGTTCCCTGGCTTATTTATGTATTTTTGATTTTCGGTTCTACCAATAATTTACTGGAGAAATCGGTTTCTCGAAAACCGCTAAATAACGATTATTATGAAAACTGGAGAATTGGGTCTAAAAAAATAAAGGAGCAAGAATAAAAATTGAGGTGTCATATTTTGATTTTAAATTCAAATTGATATTAGCCGTCTCAAATGATTTTAAATCGTTATCGACGTCAAATTTTAAAATTTGCAATAAAAATCGACCTCAGTCAACTGTTTATTTTGTTGATAAAATTTGAACATTACATTTGAAAGCGATTTATTTCCTCTCGAAAGAATCAAATTCTTTAAATGATAATCATTGACAATACTATTCATAAAACATTATAGTATTTTTGTATTGACGAGATTAAACAAGCTCATACATCTTCAGACTAAAGTATTGAACGCTCAAAATTATTTTTAGAAAGATAGATATATTATAAAATAGAGAAGCTTAAAATTCAGATAATCTTATCCAATCGAACAAACATAAAATATCATCGAAAAGGTGTAAAATTGAATAGATATTTTTCATCTCACTCTGTTAAGGTAGACCCGACAAAACTTTTTTTGCTCACGGCATGTGATTCTTTGATATGTTCCAGGAAATCATGAATAAAAATGATCTATGCGAAAATTTTTTCAAAATTTCAGCAGGACAGTGTGCAAAAACGTTTTTGGAATTTACTATCTTTTGGCTTGTAATTTTCGAAATAAATTCAAGAATAATTGCAAGCCAAATTATAGGCAAAATATCTAGCTCTTATTGGTTGGCCTTAATAAGCGATCACAGTCAGACTAATCAGGTGGATTTGGGACCTGTTGCGAAGTTTAATATTTTCAAATAGTTTGAACTGTCTATTTTCAAAAACTTCAAAATTAAGAAGTGTCCCCAATGTGTTTTTAAGTTCTGTGAATTAACGGTCGGTCATAAAAATTAAGACTCATTTGTTCAGCGGTTTAATGACTCGACTAATAAGCTATGCTGAACTTTCCTTGCTAAATAAAAGCCCCTATAAGGTGGATCGCGGGACATATGTTTTAATTCAGAAAAATTGGAACATGATTGAAAACTGAAATGTATGGTTTTACAGACTTCCAAAATTTTCCATACGATAAAAAACATAAATTTATTTAAGGTAGCTTTTTTTTTAAAGGACACAAAGAAATATTTTGACGAAGTCGAAGCTCAGACATGGAATCATCAAAAGTTTTTTTGCATCGTGTACCTGATCAAAATTCAGAAACGCAATTTTTGTTTAGTTTTTTTCAGACAACCAGTTCACCGGTAAATGTCGTTCTCAACCAGTAAAATCGGTTTTCAGAGAATTTTGAAACTTCTATCTAGAAAATCTATTTTTTTCTAGATTGTTTTGTAAAAACAAATGTGACCATAAGATTTCTTGGGTTCACTTTACTCAGAATAAATATCAATATAACTGAAAATTGGCCAAGAAAGTTCCGAAAAATATCGTTGAAAACCCCTTCAGTCGGTTTAGAACGACATTTACCAGTAAACCGGTTGCCTGGGAAAAACTGAAAAAAAAATTGCCTTTCTGAATTTTGGTCAGGTACACGATGCAAAAACCGTTTGATGATTCCATGTCTGAAGTTTGACTTCGTCAAAATATTTCTTTGTGTCCTTGAAAAAACAGCTACCTTTAGGTTAAGTTATTAGCTTGAAGCATTACAAAATATAATTTTAACTTTGACGATTTTCAAAATCCGTAAAAATTAAGATTTTTAGTCTATAACTAGTAAATTTAGCGTTAAAAATAGATTCCACTAAAGTTTCATATGTTTTCAAAAATTTTAAAATAAAAAGTGATTTATGTATTTTCAAGGTGTCAATGTGTTTTTAAGTTTGAGTGAACGGTCAGCAATAAGAATTTACACTTATTTATTCAGTGGGAATAAAGCATGTGCTAAATTTCCTTAATAAAAAAGGCCTTTTAAGGACCAAAAAGATTATTCTCAAACATATTATTCAAAATTTGACCTCACTGTAATTAACAGCGAGAAAATGGAAGATAAGCGTTAACAAATCAATCAAACCTTCAAAAATTGACGGACCTCATACGGTATTTTTTTCAACGTACTCACCCTTGACTTAATGCCGTTTGAGAACAGAACAAGGAATTTGCAAACGAATAAACTACATGTGGAAGCTTTTTTATGTCTTCACCGGATACCTGATTTACCGGTTATTAACATTCGAACCCAGAAAAAGTCGGCTCTGAGAAAACGGCATTTCGTTCGGGCCATTTTTAGCATATAAATCATATAATTAGGATATGTCAGTTTAAAATACGTTATTTACCAAAAACCAGAAAATTTAACTTTGGCATTGTTAGCCCGTTAAAAAATACGGTTTAAAATGTTATGCGGAGTTTTGCACGCCGGAGCCTCCTGAAATATGCACATCTGAAAGCTTGAAAAAATCAGCATAGATTAATTAAAACGTAATCGGTTTAGAAGAGGGTAGGTTTTCAATTTTATATCACAAACATTTTTTGGAATTGTCGAGGGTGACTTTTTAGACCCATGTTTTTGGAAGGAAAAAATCTTTGAAAATAAAAGTGTCACTTGACTCCTCTAAGAGGGTCAAATGAACGCTTTCAAACTTATTTTAAAGAGGTGTCAAATTACAATAGAAATATACGAAAATATTTTTGGTGAAAAGTTCTACTAATTGCGATTTTTTTTGTGTGTTTTTCCAGTATTCAACGTTAATTACTGACAGATACGCAACCATTCTGCCGTATCTTTAGCAAGGAAAATAACAAAACAAATACGAAAATTTAAAATATCCATTTTAAAGTTTTTAGAAGCTCGATTTTGCAGAAAAAAATTTTGTCTTGGAAAGAACAACAAAAATAAGATTTTTAAATACCTGTTTTACCATTCGACCGCCCATTGGTGCAGACTGGGTAATGCCTGAATTTCTAACCCCTTTAGGGTAAAACTCCTCGTATCGTTCAACATTCATCGAAAACATTTGTCCTCCGTCCTCAAAGCCTTCTACTTTATCGTCATTATTACCCGTAGACCATTCGCTCGTATTTATATCTTCGCCAAACGACGGGGAACTGTTTTTAGCCTCAACTCTAAAGAAAAATTTTGAGGAGATTTTCAGAAATATCTTTTTTTTTAAATATTACACTACAAAAAAATAATTTTAGGGTTTCTGGTTTCTCGAATTATTCTGACATGTTTTTCTTAAAAACTTCTATTTTGAAGATTTTAATAAAATAATTTTGAAAAACCTGAAAAGCTACTTTATATTTAAAAATTGCAATATGCATATGCTATAGCTATTTTTATTATTTTTTTTTGACAAATATTTTTATAAATATTTACGGAAAGTTTTTCGATTTTTTCAAAAAAAAATTCTGGAAAGTTTTTCAATTTGTCAAAAAGTATCAATGCCTTTTACGAATTTTTAATTCCATATATTGTTTTTAAAGTTTTTTTCAAACCTGTTTTTTCAGTTTTTTAAAGAGTGAAAGAAATGTAATTTTTTTGGAATTATCATGGATTTTTAAGGGAGTGGGCGTCGATATCTCAGCTTCACGTATAATACTTTTGGATACACCTATTTTGTAGAGAATTTTCTGCCAAGTTTTTTCACTTATAAGATTTTTTGGTTTTGATATTTTTTCGAAGAAAGTCGTTTTTCGGGGGTTGAAATTAAGGTTAAATTAAGGGTGACGATAATTGAGATTTCTGGTGTTCAGAAAAAACTTTCTTCATTTTTTAGATCGCTCTCATTTGACATAAGATTGTGCCATGAGTTTAATTCAACTAATCTTAATCCTCGTACAATTTTGTATCGTCTCTGATTTTCGATCGAAAATATTTTCATACTAGACTTCTACAGCTATTTGTATGAAGCGGAGCTCAACTTTAAGAGGAGAGCTCAAAATTATATTTTGTTTTGTCTTTCGTCCGCTCTCAGTCAAAACGGAGCGTTGCAATCTAGTTTTAAAGTCGATATTTGAAAATTTCAGAACATTTTGTGTAATCATAGTGAATCTCATAAAAAAATACTAAGAGGTTAAATTCTACATCGAATTCTTGGATTAAAAAAAGCACTTTTGTACAATATTGTACGATTCGTGTGTAATGGTTAAACGCGTTTAAAAAAATAAAGTTTTGTCCCCGGAATATTAATACCCGCTACATTATTATGGTATTTGATTATAAAAATAATCTTTGAAAAATTGGCCATTTTGTCCTTGAACGTGTTTTCAAAACTAAATAGGTTTTGGACAAATTCGGGCTTTATAGACAAACATGGAAGTATTTCTTATTATGAACAAAATTTTGCGATTAAAAATTACCTTTCTGAGCCAGTCGCTTGAATAGGTGTGAAAAAAGTCGTGCCCCCTAGTACCATGACTTCACATCCAATTTTATCTTCTGTCCAAGTCTCCCCTTCTCTACACGCAAATTGTGGATCATTTGGCTCTTGATGAACGAACTGCAGCGCATCCTCAAACGACAGGTCATTATCGAACGCGATCTCCTTATCGAGAACTTAAAGGAGAAAAAAGGTAAAAATCGGGTTTTTTATGACTATCGTTCTAACGCAGAGGTTCTATCGCAACGCGGTTCATTAATCTAAACCGGTTGGTCTTAAGGTAACCACCGTCGCGCTTAATAAGGAAAGATTTGGAACATACTTCCAGTTTTGCGCCCTCGGCGACGACGTGTGCGTCGCCGACCGGAGTTCGACGAAGCAGAGGCAGATCGGGCACGCAGCGAACCCACTTCCATCGAACCATTCTCAGCAATCAGCTTCGGCGCACTGAAAAAAATAAATAAAAAAAAATGCAGAAAGTCGCGTCTGAAATAAAACCGAGAGCTAGTTTGAAAAAATAAGAATAATAATACCCATTACATTATTATGGTAATTTAAAATAAAAATGACTTCATATGAAATCACAAAAAACATCTTGACATCCTGAAGGAAATTTTTCAAAAAACTCTTTTTTTAAATTAAAAGGCAATTTGGAATTAAAAAATCGTAAAAACATTGTTTATTTTTTCATATAAATTATTAAATATTTCTTAACCCTCTCACACCCAGAGCCATTTTGAAAAACACCTGTAGATGGGAGATCAGAAATCACAGGTTACTTCTGAGAAATTCACTTTTTAGAAATAAAATTTCTGAATCTGCTCCAGTTTCAATTTTTGATCTGACGTCTTTGAGTAAATTTTTATTTCTTTACAGGTGATTTTGATAAATTGCGATTTATTTTCGGAAAACACCTGTAGATTGAAGACCGACAATTGCAGGTTATTTCTGAAAAATTCACGACTTAGAAAATTTAGTTCTGAATCATCTCAATTATTAATTTTTGTTCTGACGTCTCTCACTTTCTCACAATGACACATGCGTAGGTTGAAGATCACTTTGTAAATGTCACTATTCTACGGGGTTAATAAAGTCAAAATGTAAATTAAATAATATACAAATTTAAGTCTATCCTTAATCTCAAGAACTAAAAACCCGTTAAGTTGCAATCAAAAATCAGGATAAAGATCATTTCCATTTTTATCCTCTATAAAAATTGGACTGCGGTCACCCCGCGAAAACCAATTGGCTACTAGTCGGACGAAAAGACTTTTGTGATATCTTCATGAAAATACAACTTGAGATTGATCACCGTAATAAAATGGTTTTATAAATTTACAATTGTACGGTACATTTGTAATTGATTTAAAATAAGATATAAAATAATCAAAGTCGGCATTTTGTCAAGTTTTTTTAATAATTTTAGAAACTATATTTAAAAGTTCTCGGGGTCACCGTTAAAAAATCATTTTTCTACGAATACGAAATCTTATTTTTGAAAATATTTGTCTTTCTCGAAAATTTAAAAAGGGGCTGTGTTAACCGTCAAATTTTACAATGAACAAAAAAAATTTCCGATGTTCACCGAAAAAATGGCTGTTTAGTGTTTAAAAAAAATTTCGTCATAAAAAGAATGCGGTTATTAATACGCAGGGAATTTGCTGAATAATGACTATCCAAATAAACTTGTAAGTCAGAAATTCCTGAACAAGTTCATGTCAACTGTGGTTTTAGTGACGCGATTATCAGCCAGAATAAACAGTATCTGGTTGCTATGAAAATGGAGAATTTGAAATCTCTTATTAAGGCTTATCATGTCTGTCTGGAGACTATAATTTTATTGATTTAATGAATAAGGGTTATTTTATATTATACAACTCATATTATACATAGTATAAGTTATATAATTATCAATAATAGCCCCTTAAAAATAAAAGTTTTCATAAGTCTTATAGCCTCAATCATTTTGTTAATATTAATAGGGATTACGAAAGACTCATGAAATTTTCAAATTTTGGGGGGTTGTAAGTGATTATTATGACATAAAGTAACCTTACATTGGTAATTTGATAAAATCTTATAACTCCCCATGATAACTTATTATGTAATAAGAGTAATAAAATTGATTAAAAAGAACCTAGGATATGGATTACCGAACCTCAGAGTACAGAGCCTGAATATTTGAATGATACAAACAACGCAAGATATTAGCACCCAATCAAACCCTGGATTGCGGAATAGGCCGATTTCATTGGTCATTTAAACCAATCAAATGCTCAGAATCAAATGTACTCTGAGAGTCGGTAATCCATATATAGATTCTCCAAAGAAAATTTTCGCGATAGTTTTTTAAGTAATTACAAATTAGAAAATGTGATCGTGTTTAAACCCTCATTTTAAGACCGATTGTTTACCAAAACATTTTTTTCGGAAAGGTTGATGAATTAAGTCCCCCAATTAGCTTTTAAACTCCGTTTTGTTATCTGCACATTTTGTTATTTTAACAAGTTGAGCCTTTGTAAAATACATCCGTTCGGACAAACTTTCCGCTAAATCCACTAATTTTTTATTACCCACCTGTGAAAATTTTGGAACAATTTAGTTTCCAAAAACAAAGGAACTATTTCACCCACCGCAAATTAAATGTTTTCATTGGACCGGTTGAAATTAAAATAACAAGTTTTTTTTATTATGGGATTACAGTTTCCGAGTTGAATATTAAAAAGATTTTTAATAGTTACTTATAAAACGCCCTTTTACCGTTGAAAATGATTAAAAATCCATTTCAGTTTTTTGGAACTAAAATCCTAGGAACGCTGATTTCTTACGTATTTGGTTTAAATTCTTATTTGAGCTTTTTAACTGGAAGATTGAATTGTTAATATTAAAATTTTTTAAATATTCAACTCGGAAACTGTGATCCAATAATAAAAATTCAAAAAGCCAAATTATGGGGTAAAATTCGAAATGTATCGGGGTTAATTTGCAATTAGAAATACATAAATAGTCAGATTTAAGGTCAAATCTTTAATTTTAAAGCATCTTATTATTCAATATATATTGAATTTTAAGTGGATCCTACAAAATTAAAGATTTGACCCAAATCTGACCATTTTTTATTTGGAATTAACCCGTCAAATTTTTAAATTTTACCTGATAAATCGGCCTTTTGAATTTTCAATTGACTAACGATAAATTCAAAGCCTTTCATCTAGCTGATTATGCGATAATAAGGGGTATTTTATTGCGATTTCTAACATCTTTGATAATTTCGTAGGATTATTTATGAACGAGATTTGACGTGTTAATATTAAAATCTTTTAAGTATTCAACTCGGAAACTTTAATCTCATAATAAAAAAATGTTATCTTAATTTCAAGCAGTCCGATGAAGACATTTAAAATACAAATAAATGCTTTTTCGAACTATTTTGACATATTTTTTGAAAAACTTTCAAGAAGTATTTTCATAAATTTTGTAAAAATAATCATTGCTTTCGCGATTTTTTAATTCCAAATAGCTTTTCGAATTTAAAAAAAAATGTCGGGGTTTTCCTTGAGGGTTTACAATTGAAATCATAATATTCTTTATAATTAATTGCTTCAGCAATTTATCTGCCATTTCCAGAAAAACTTTCCAAATTACCGTATACCGGTACGATTTTCCAGAAATGTATTATTTTGAAGAAGATGTCGTCAATATTTATTTTTAGGGGGTTTCAATTATAACCTTTACTTATTAGTCGCTATCTTGTCACTCTAAAGTATAATCTTTCCGGTTGCAAAATGATAATTGGATTCTTATGTTTCAATCCGGTGAAAATTTATTTTTCCGGTGCCCCTCAAATAAAGAGATTATCAAAATTTTAAAGTGGATTTTTAAAATTACGAAACAAAGGCTTCTAAGGACCCTGGTTGTTTGGTGAAGGTGTTTATAAGGACACTTAAAATCTAGTTGGTCCGTAAGTGATGTATTATGGCCACTGATCTGGAGAGGCTTTATAAAGGAATTTACCTCGATGCCATTAATTCGCGATTGGGCGTAATATTTCCTTCTTTGCCTTTTAATCGGCGAATAGTCTTTCCACCTACTTCTTCTTTTTGGCCATTATCCTAAAGAAAGAGTCAGATTTGACACTCAAATTTTAATTTTTTGAGGCTGAGTTTTAAATTTTATTTGAAACTCGAAATACAACATTTCGAGTCAAATTACAAGGAGTCAATTTCAAATTAAAAATTCAATAAGCCAAATCATTAGGGTCGCTTTTTTTAACCTAGGTAAATTTTTTAATTTCATGGGGTCAATTTGCAATAAAAAATAGTCAGATTTGAGACCAAATTCAAAATTTTGACGGGTCTACTTAAGTACTACCTAAAGGTGATTTGAGGTTTAGGTCACAGGATTTTAATTCTTTGTAACCGGCGAAACCGTGATAAAAACCCCAATGTTTTATTCAATATATCTAAGATTATACTTACGTGCCCCGTAGAAGTTTGACGTCAGAGACCTAAAGAATCGCGTGATTTGATTGGCCAATACACAAGAGCCAATGCGTATTCACCAATCATGTCACAAGACTCTTTAGGTCTCTGACGTCAAAGTTCTACGGGGCACGTAAGTATAATCTTAGATATATTGAATTTTAAGAAGTTTCAAAATTAAAGATTTGACCTCAAATCTGATTATTTTTATTTATAATTGGAGATAAACCCCGTAAAATTAACTAAAATCCTATAATTTGGCTTGTTGAATTTTCAATCGTCCTTGACTCCAAATCTGATTTTTTTTGATTTATCTTAAAGATATTGAAGAATTTGAATCAAACCTTTGCCAAGTTTTTTTTGAAGGCGAATCGATATTTTGATTGTTTTTTTGTTTCACTTTGTTTATAGCTTTCAATATTTGCGACATTTCCTTCGTCTAAGGATTCTGAATAATATAAAATTATAATTAATACAATTTTAAATTAAGGGGACAACTTTAAATGCCTAAAATCCATAAATATGTTTTATGGAGTTTAGTTTTATTAATTAACTTTCACGAGCGCGTCTGTGTTCTGTAACACAGGGACTTGAAATATTATTGGGCAGTCTTATTCGAATTTTTAAATTTGCGTTTCTACTAATGTTGTATTTGTCTAAGCGGACGTTTTTGAAAATGCGTAGGTTTTCGCCAAAAAAACGTAAAAAGACACTAAAACGTTCGCTTAGACAAATACGACAGTAGCTAAATTATTAATAACTTTTTGGGAAAATTTGGCAACTCGTCTATAATTCTAGTAAGATTATAAATAGTCCATTTGGTATCAAAAAAGTTCGAATATTGGTCTATTTGTTTGATGCAATGCCGATTATGTGATATTTACAAAACATAAAATACTCTGAAGTAGCATCCTTGATTGATCTTTTTAACCGCGATTCAGCTGTAATCTTGGTTTATTTTTGCAAACAAGGTCATTTTCGCGCTCAGAGTTACAGAAAACAAAATTCCGAGAGTTATATTTGTACATTTTTGACCAAAAAGTGACACTTTTTTTTCAACATTTTTATTGAATTTTTGATCGCAAATTAAATGTTAATTAAGCTTTTTATATGGGTTTATATTAGTTTATATAAAGTTTCAGTTAAATTAAAAAAATTTATAACGCATGTCACATTTTTGCTCCCGTTCTTGATTTTTGCACAATTTACTATCCGCCAATCAAAACGTTTGAATTTGGCAAACACATAGGTGATTCTCAAATTTAAACGTTTTGATTGGCGGATAATAAATTGTGCAAAAATCAAGAACGGGAGCAAAAATGTGACACCCTGTACATGTATGATATTAACCTTTATATAAACTCATTTCGCTAATTTCATTATTGTTTTTCATATTTAAAAAACAATTCCAATAGACATTAAATCGTAAGGGGGTGGTTACTCTTAATTTGCAAAATTCGAGACGGTTTCTAAGAAACCTCTGGAGCAACTAGCCCTTTATTGCGATCAAAATAGAAAAAAAACAAGAGAGCTATTTTGAAGATTCTCCAATTTGTTTAAAGAAAACAAAAAAATGTTTCTTTGTTAAATATTTAGTTATTTAAATAAAGTTAATTAAAGAATATTGATTATAACATAGGAAAACATCATTAAAAAATGACAATTCCAAATTGTTTCATAACAGACAAGCCGTGAGCAAATAGAGGTTTGTAGGCAAAATATAGGCACTGATTTTTATATATAATTATAACCCGAAATATATGGCAGTCAAAAATGACTAAATACAATTAAACAAAAAAAGCTAGCGTTCCAACAATATAAGTTTGAACGATAAATCGAAAATGTTTTTGCAATGGTTTTGGGTGCTAAAACAAAATTTGGATTCATATACTATTTTTTTATTATTATAATTGGTTAGGGCGTTTCTCTTGTTTTCTCGCACCTAAAATGCGTTTGAAGTCTATGGGATTAGCCCTGATCGGCACTCTTAAAAACCCCGTAATTTTTTGATGTTTATATATCAAAAAAGATCTAAAAAATAATTAAAGATTAAAATTTTGCTGTCAAACAAGACAGAAAACGGAGGCCAAGCTCAAAGTTGTTTAAAATTGTCTGGTTTGATGATAACATATATAAAAATACTAAGTGCTTTAGTTGACTATAAAATAAAGTTAACTGAAGCACTTTTCGCATGAAATTATTTAAAATGTTGGCATAAAACCTGACAATTTCAGACAGTTTTGACCTTAACATCGACTTACTGTCTTGTTTAACAATATAATTTCAATGTCGAGTTATTGTTTTAGATATTTTGAAATATAAACATCTAAAAGTACCGGCATTTTTTGGACTGCCGATCAGAGATAATCTCAAAAGATTACTTTAATTTTAGAATATTATTATTTTAGACAAGTTATTATATTTTCCCCTTTATTATTAAAGTTTAATAATTTGCAATATTATTATATTAGACAAGTAATTATCGTTTTCCCTTTATAAAGTTAAAATAGTTCGTGATATACAGAGAACAGTTGTCAAATAATTTTTTTTTAAATCATATGATATCATAAAAAAAATATGTGAAAAAAATTATGTTTAAATTGCATTGAACAGTTTCGTCAAACTTTTACATAAGATAGCAAAAATCGATGTTTCATAACGCAAAATTTAATTTTTTTTATTCACAAGATAAAATTATTTCTTGCTATAGCATCGGATATCCGATTATAAGTTTTAATTTCAAATTGAAAAATTATTCAAAGCAATTTTTAAATAATATTTCTTTCATATCATATTTTGTCATAATATCATTTTAGAAAGAAAAAATTATTTGAAAAATGTGTGTCAATTTAGCAAAATGGTTCAATTTCCAAACATAAATATTTTTATACAGGTACAAATAATTATTTTGAAAAATTTTAAAAGTTTCAAATATTAAACTGAACAATTGTTCGGAGCAGACTATAACCAGACAAAAACAACTATGCTTTAATGTTTTCTTATCATAGACCCTTTTTATTTTGGCATAAACAGCAACTTTCAATAAATAAATAAATCACGTGAAAAAAACGTTTTCAGATAAATTTTCTCCGAATTCACCTTGTTATTCAAAAGCCGGTCTCAAGAAAAGCTGATTTAACACAGACTCAAAAGGCGTGTTTGTTGACACAGATCGCGTTAAATATATAAATTGAAAAACTTACCATCATTATTATTATCAATCATGTTTGCTAAAGTTCGTTCTCGATCTTTTCTTCTCTTTAGAGTTCCAACAACTGGAGCTGTTGATGCTCGAGATCGAAATTCGCCACTTTCAAACAGCGTTACCGGCGTTACGGGTGTAACCGTACGTATAGGAGCAACCTGAATACAAAGTTAAGTAATAAATATTGCCAAAGCATTAAAAAGCAACCCTCAAAGTGTATTTTCATGTGAATACCAGTGGTTCCGAAAAATGTAATTTGACACCACTTTGGGTGTCAAATATCAATTACCAGCCTCAGAGTACGTCTCGAGAGAAAAATAGTCAACAATTTTTGAAAATGAAACTCTTCAATATAATCGACCAGTAACATCAACAGAACATTTTTGTCACAAATAATGTGTCAAGTTAAAAGATGATCAATTTTTTTTGATTTGTTAAATTTTTTAAAATGAAATGTTAGCAAACTTATTTTTTGTAATTTGAATCTAAATCATCAAAATGTGGGGTCATGTTAAACATTTTTGAGCAAGCAATGTATTTATATCTAAAATTATTTGTAATGTGACCCCTTTTTATTAATTTATCAGAAAGATTGAGTGGAACATTTATGATAGTGTCAAATCACAAAAATTAGCGAAAAAACGAGTCATATATTATGACTTATACATTGTATATATTGTATAATAAATGATTTCAAAACTCAAATCACAGAAATTATCGAGAAAATGATTCATATTACAGAATATTTAAAAACTCATATTCATTATTTAGTAGAGAAAACATTGGAGCCTACTTTAATTTGTAAATAATGGTTCATCGGAATTGTTTTGTGAATTGGAGATCATTTTTGCAAATTCTAATCGGATCAGAATACATTTGACCTACTTCGAAAATTAATCTACCGGTGCCTACGTCTATTTTTTTCAAACAATTATTTGAGCTTATTATCCTAGGCTCCCCGTGAGTCTCTCATTATCTCTATTATCATCACAAGAAAAAAAAGACTTGCATTACGATTTTTAACCCTACATTTAAACCTGTGAATTTTTACATCTTTGAGCAAATTCTGCTGCCAAATTTTTCTAGATATCAAATGAATTTAATATTTAGGAAAATTTGCAGGTAGATTAAAATCAAATTTATGTATAATTTAATTTGTTAAAAACATAAAAAAATTAGATTTGGTGTCATATTTCATATTGAAAGATCGCATTTTGATGTCAAATTTCGAGAAGGCAATAGAAAAATTGAAAGCCCAATTATGGGTCAAATTTGATAACAGGGATCAATTCAAAATAAAACTAATAAGATTTAGGTTAAAATTAAGAAGGTATTTTGAACTGAAAAATAGATAAAAATCTTAGGAAAGAATTGCATTTAGATTTCTTTAATGGCATATAAAAACTGCTGTCCCTTACATTTTTTTCATCTCATATCGGCAATGGTTGCACATATCTTAGCACACAAATTAATCATAATTAATTACTCAATCAAATAAATTACTGTGTAGTTAATATTTTGGAACACATATCCTAGGGTGAGGTAGGAACGGCAAAATAAATTTATATACTGTGGTTTTTGGCTAAGCGGACACTTTTCGATTTCCCGTTTTGTCCGCTTAGACTCACTTCAAACCGGATTTTCAGAAAAATGCGTAGGTTTTGCCCGTTTAGACTTGTGTCCACTTAGGCCAAAAACCATGTGGTTAGTAGTAGTGGTACTGTAGTAGTTTATTTAAGGGAATTACAAATAAATATTCCAAAGTTATTTATTTGTAATTATCTACAATTATAAAAAAATAATAATACGGAACATTTTAGCCTTATAAATCTTTCTCATTGGTAAGCCATATAATATGGCCAATATTAATCAATGAGAGTCAAGAGTTCAAATATGGTGAATAAACGATTTCTCTGGCTAAGATGTCCCTTACAGCATATTAATTTTCTTTGTCAAGCAAAATTTATTTTTGCCATTCCTACCTTATCCTAGAAGTAATCCCTAAGGTCGCCTTTTAGGGAGGGGATTTATACGTTAACAATGTTTACTAAACATATCCAATTTTACTATTGATGAAGAAGGGCCTACGCATAGGTTTTTTGTATTCATTTAACCCTGATGTACATGATTAGTTTTTATAAGTTTATGTTGAATTAAAGAGTTAAAATAGGCCAAAAGTAAGGGGTCATTAGGTTTTGAAACTTAGATTATTTTCATAAAAAGTTTATTTTTAATGGAGTTTAATAATTATCATAAACATTTGTAAGTTTAAAATAAATTTATCGCCGCTGAAATAAATTCTAAAAACTCTTATTCTCAGCACTTTATTTAACTTGACAAATTTACCTTGATTGGTCACTTTCTCAAAGTTATGACGAATGATGTAAAAGGCTCAGTAGGGATCATTTTGGTTATGTTCGAAAATTTTTGAGTCATTTTAATAAAAAAAATGCGTAGGCGGGAAATTTCACCTTGAAATTCCACGTATCACAATAATAAAAGCATTTTTTCGATAGATTGGAAATTTGGAACTCAATCGTAAATAATTTTACAAATTTAGTTTCCAATGTTTGGGCGGCAGTAAAAATTTATCCAAAGATGTTTTTATTTTGCTGATTTTATAAAATTACCTTTTCTGCGTCTTTTCTAGATATGACAGGTCGAGCTTGTCTCGGAACCTTTCTATCGGACCTCACATCCATTGAGTCAAACACTAGAAGGAAAAATTAATGACAAAATTCATGCAAGTAAATGAACATTTTTAAGCAAAAATACACCCAAAGCGATAATTATAAAGTAGCACCTTTATTACAAAAAACTAAGGTTGTTTCTTTAGATCGTAGAACTTTTTCTATGGTCATCACAGGAAAACCATGAATTCGGTTGAGAAATCAGAACGTTTATTTATTGAATTGGTATAAAAAGTAGGTTATCCAGTTTATACATGCATTTCTTGTACTGGTACAAAACGTGAAATACATAATATGCAAGTTTGAAAATTTCAATACCCGCAACATAATTATGGTATTTAAAAAATTGGCCGTTTTGTCGTAAGACGATGCAGTTCAATGCAAAAAACGAGTCTGAAAATGGTTTTTCTGAGGTGCTCACAGAAAGACTTGAAGATCTAAAAAAACTTTCAAACCCAATCCGACAGTCGAGAGGCTAAATGACAAAAGGTTATATAATATAAGTTATATGATATAAAATGGTTGAGAATAACAATGTATGCGATTAACTTGTAATGAATTTGATATTTGTGTTCTTAACTCAGGTGTACCGGATGAATAGTTAGCGTCTTATTACGGATTTATATCTATCAAATTTTCTATACTTTTTTTATAGTAAGCTACTTTATTTTGAGAGCTTTCGAATTGTTATAATCACTTTCAGTACAAAAATGATTATAAAAATAGCTCTTAAAATAAAATAGTTTACTTCAAAAAACTGAATATGTTACGTTATTGGACGCTAACTGTTTAATCCGGTACACCTGAGTTGAAAAATACAATTATTGAATTCATCACAAAAGACGAAGATTCTATAGGATATCAATTTTTTACCCAAGAACCAATTATTGTATAAATTGCAAAAGTATTATGAAATTCTTGTCGCCAGTTCCCTAGTTATAGACCAAGTATACTGCAAAATAACTCAAAAAGGGGGTTTTTATTTAATTCGGAATAGTACATATTTAGTTCCTTCCGGTCAATCTGAGTTTACAAAAAAATATAGAAAGTTTAAAATTAAAACGGAAGAAGTTGTTATAGACATTCATAAAATAATATCTAAAATAACTTTTTATATTTCATTTTAAGATATCTTTGTTATTCTCAACTTATTTCCCCTTTTTAAAGGATGCCTTATTTTCAGGCTTGTAAAAATTTGTTGATGATTTTCTATAGTGGATTTCCACAAATCCGCCAACAAGAAAATGGGGCGATTTGTGTTAAATACTCGAAAATATATAATTTCTCTGAAAAACATGGCCAATTTGTTTTAACCAATCGTAATACGATTATCGTATATATAAAATCAACAAGAAATTCAAAAAAAAATTAACGCTATTACATTTTTAGGCCCCCTTTTCAATTTTTGAATGAAAAATTGAAGTTCCACATTCATTTTTCTCGAAATTTCACTGCAAACCATTATTATGCACTAAGTATCCCAGACTGTATGATTTTGTCAAAATTTATGAAAGCGTCCCAAAAATGCCCCGATAAGGCAAAATCAGGGGTAGGGTATCAAATATATTGTTTAGTACCTTGAGATAAATTTTTAGCAACAAAACGTCCATGGCCCTCATCAGGCGTAAGTTGAAAACGGGCTGTCATCACGGTTATATTAAAATAAATTATTTCTTGTTAACTTAAGGCCGACTTGAGACCGACTTAAGGACTTGACGGATGTGTGGGGCGCCCGCTGTGCGTCCAAAAAGGGTCGTGGTTAAAGTGTTAAAAAAGTGAAAAGTTAAAGTTTAAATTGTTTTTACAAAAAATTAAAATTATGGAAATTTTCCATAAAAGCTAGGTGAAGCTATCTTTAGCATGGTTTTTTTTATCATTTTTAAATTGCATGAAATACGCGTTTATGCATTTTCATGGTGTGATATAAAATTATTTGCCATGCTTAAAATACCGCCGACAAAAAGTTTTAATTATTTTTTTACATTTTGTATTTTTTTATATTTTCACTTTTTTACATTTTCCCTCGATCTTTCCAAATGTGAAACGCATTTCTGCGTTGAAAAACGCCCCGTAAAGGTCCAAAGTACGAATTTTAGGGTCCTTTAATAACACTAACTGGTTAGAAAAAAATGGTCTAACCAGCTAATAACACTAACCGCTCGAGCCGCATTTTGAAAAGGTGTACAGAAAAAATGTTCTGTTGCGTTTCTCCTGTCAATTTTGCACTGAATAAATTATTAAAAAAAACTTTGTTTCAGTTTTTATAGTTATAACAGCCAAAATTTTTCAAACAGGAGAAAACTAATTCAGGGTGTATTTTCTCTTACAATTTCTATAGATATTATATTTTTTGACAATAAGTAAGTTTTGAAAATGATGAACTGTTTTTTAAAAAGAATGTATTTTTCCATAAAAAAATTATCGAGCCTAAAAATATTTTCAAAAAAATTCAAATTGAGCTGAATAAATAAACCATGACGTTTTAGCCTCAAAGGTCCACGAGGATTAAAAAAAGATACATTTTTTGTCAATATTTGCAAATTTCTATAGTAATTTAATGTGAAAATATTTTTCGCTTCAATAACATTCTAGCTAGAATATTTCAAATTAGATTTAATAACTAAATATTCGATAAGATACCGGAGTAAGTTAGGCTGTCACCTACTGTAAGTCGACCAAAACGGAAACGTATGATTAAACTGAAAGTAGGCATTATTTCAAATTTTGAATTCAATTTTCAAAAAAAAATACACAAATTCGCCGTAAATACGCATTTTTTTAACAACTTTTCCTACTTACGCCGAACCCAAGTGTATGAAAACTTTCAAAATCTTGAATATTACGTAATATGTTGTTGTTAAGTTCATCATCAATTATCAAGTTGTTATTGTTTTTTATAAACCGAGTGCAAGAAAAATACACCACCGCCCTAAAATATAAGAAAAAAACTTAATTCACCGTTTCCTGCTCGAGTAATCTGCTCAAGGTTGTTTGAAGGTTCGTTGAAGGAAACAGCCTTATTTTTACTATCCCCATTGGTTAACATTTCCAACATTTTTGCAATTTTCTTGATTTTCGTATTTTTTTTGGTTTCTCTCTTGATTGGTTATTTCTCTTCCGATTACCCCCTTATCTCTCCGCTACATTTAGACCTTAGAATAGCGAGTTACTAACAAAAAGTGACAAATTTAGTTCTAATGATTTTTTTGTTTATAGTAAAAATAGAGAGGTCGGATTTTTTTTCGCGCCACACGCGGTGCCCTATTTTCGCAGCGTTTAATTGGGTGAAACAAAAAAATGTTTTTGAGTTTTTGAGATAAACAATAAATTTTATTTTTTGTCACTTTTTTCCTGTCCCGATTTTCTATCGGACCAACAAAAGTCTAGTTGCCTCTGAAAAAATTTCAACGGGTTAAAAAAAGTTAAAGAAATATTTTGAACAAAAAAAATAAATTTTTCAGAAAGTCTCTCCGACAACAACAAAAATTCTAGAAACGGAGCATTGTTTTTTCGCCAAAGAAAAAGTCTCGATTTTCCTTGACGATGGTTTTCCCTCCGTCGCTTTCTCTTCGAACAAGCCTCAAAAACAATGTTTTAACGCGGCGCGCTGATTGGCTGGAGTGAAACAAAATATCACGTGGGCGGTAAGAAGGAAAATTGATTGGCTGGCACCGAGCTAGCACCAGTATACTTTCTATTTCTATACCGTCTTTTTTACCCCCTGATAATGCTCGATTTAACCTCTAGGAGACGAGGGGGTTATTCTCAGGGGATAAGGAGGTTTAGGTGATTTTGAGGAGGCTTTTTTTAAAGGGCGGAAAGATTCCGTGGTTGTATTTGACCTGCCCCGGGATTGGTCAGAAAAATGGGAATTCGTTGATTAAATGAGAAATGAACTTTTCTCGCCGGCTGTTGTTAAGATTTTTGTCCGATTGTACGGTAGATAAAAATAAAAAATCAGTAGTAAATAAGAGTTTTAAAACATGACATTTCAAAAATAAATAAAATGAGCGATTTTGAAAAAAATAGCTGGCACAAAAAAGGATAAAAAAATTGAAATTTGTACAGGTGGTGATGACGCAATAAAAAAATGATACAAACGATAAAAGTACAAACTATAATGGCCAAAAGTCTTATTAGGAAGTACACTTTTAGTAACTTTTATTAGGTTTTGATAAAAAACAATTACATGTATAATAATTTATAGGGTCCCAATAAAATTATGCAGGTGGTGATTAATAGTACGCAGATTTTATATGAACTCGGGCATCGTAATCCATATAAGAAAAAAATACACTTTAAAAAAATCAATTTTACATTTTTATTGTGTCTTTTTTAGCACTACCTGCATAATTTTTTTGGACAATGTTACTATGGCATAGAAAAATGTTTTTATCAAACCCTACTAAAAATTACAAATAGGAATTTCAGCTATTATAGACCACATAGCGATAATAAAATGCGATAACTTTTTATATCAATTAAATTGAGATAATAAACTTATTTATTATCGCAAACGTTTTTCCACCACAGTTTTTTCTCTTTATATTTTTTATAATAATTTTCCGATAAATAGTCTCCCTCTTTTTTTTGTGTATTCTCTGTTTAAAAAAGGTCGCCGTTCACGAACAGAATAATTAACTCGAGCTCTCAAATCTAAAAAAAAATACAATCATTTTGGACTTGAGCCAAATCTTATCCCCTCAGTTTCCCTTTTGGCCTTTTCGCTCGCAATGGTCTGTTCGAGCTATTTATAACGCTTCTCCGCACAGAATTGATAATAAAGTTTTTCTACCATGTCGCCGTGTAAGAACTTTGTGTGCTCATTTTTTTTGACTTATAGTAACTGTTTACTAAGGCTATAGATCCTTAGTAAACAGTTAATATAAGTTTAAAAACTTATTTATAAAGTTTAAATTCTGAAAAAATATTAGGAAAAATTTTCTGTACTCATTCATTTCTATTAACTATGATTAAATCATACGTATAATCAATCACGCGAAAATAATTTCAAGGTTACTCATCAGTCATAAAAATGTGAAATATAGCCTAAAAATTATTTTTTCAAAAGAAATAAAAATATTAAAAATACATGTTATATAATTTTATTTTTTAGACTTGGCCTTCTTTTGCCACGTTCGAGTAAGTTGTTAGTAATCCATCGTGAGATCTCTGAAATATCCAAGTCATCATTTTCGTAAAATTTAAATAAACTAAATTTTTCAGAAGAATCTTCTTGAATTTTATAAAATTCGAAAATATTTACAAAAAAAATATCCTTACAATCCCTGAGGGGGAATCGCAGTGTCTAATCCAAAAAACTGCGCGAAAAATTAACATATATATATAGTCTTATCAGATATAATCTCCGGTCGAATGAATTAAGACTCAAAGTACCCCTCAAGTGTTCAATAAACAATATAAAAAAACCGTACAAAGGTATTTTCTCGGTTATCATCAAATTTTTCAAGTTCTTTTGTATTTTCGGTTATTGAATTGCGCAAAGGCCGAAAGGCAGGCCGGTTTCGTTTTTTTAATATCTTTGCATTTTTCGCCCAGAGCACAGGAGGGATAAATGTGGCGCGCAGTCTATATATGCGGCATGACCTTGTTTTACCCCCTCACAGTTAATTGTTATCCAGAATAAATTAGTTTTTTCCATTTATGTCGAGCAGAAAAAACCTATTCTGTGGCCAGTTTTGTATCGAAAATCGATGAAAATGAAATCAACCCACTGGCTCTTTTGGCGGGATTTACTTTGAAACGAAAAAAAAACAAGCTGAAAAGGGTAATTTTTTGGCCCTTTTCAATCACACGGTTAATTACACGGTGTGAATTTTGAAAGGCTGAAGAAAGTAACTCATTTGAAAATAATAACTTTTGATCCACAGTCTGGACTCCAGATGTAGTAAAATGTTTGGGAAATATTTGAAAAGCTAACATAATTATATATTTAGAATGAAACACCAACCGTTTCGACCTCTAAAAAAAATTTGCTCTGAATAACTCGAGGTCAGGCTTAATAAATAGAAAAATTAAATTAAAAAATTGCATGAAAACACGTCAAAATTTTCACCACATGCTTTTACCGACCAAACTCCATCTCAAAAACGTTCACTATCTCTATAGCGCGTGTTCGAATCCTACTAATGTTGTCTTAGTGATTGTCTTGAGTATGATTATAGGCAAGGGTGCTTGGTATTGGGACCGCTAAATTTGATCGCTGTGTAATCACTCAAGCACTCACTTAGACAACATTAGTGGGATTCGAACACGCGCTATAGAGATAGTACACGTTTTTGAGATGGACTTTGGTTGAGAAAAGGATATGCTGGGCAAAATTATCTTTAACCAATTTTTCACCAAGGATCTAGTGTATTAATTTCGAGTGTATTAATTCGTATCGGTCGAAATTTGAACTAATCAGATTTGATTATTTTTATTAATTTTTAAATAGACTTTTCTGCACGAAATTCAAATAGATACATTTAAATACTTTTAAAATCAAGGTTTTCCCTTTTGAAAACCACCAAAAGTAGGGAGTTTGAGTAAATTGCTCTCTAGCGCCTTAAAAAATGCTCGCTCGCGTTAGTCTCTAGCAAATTCAGTTGATTTTCAAAAAAAATTCTTGATCTGAACATTTTAAGCAAATTTAAGTAAACACGGTAGGATAATTCCACTGGGATGAATACGGGGTTCATTTAGCATGAGAAAAAACTTTGATCATAGATCAATATTTGCTAAACATTCACCTAACTTGTCATTGTTTGCGTTTTACCAAATTTGATTTAAATATCCGGCAATCACACTCGCTACTTCGCACACACTAAATGCCTCTAAACACGCTGACTTACCCATTAAAATTCATGTAAACTCTTTAATTCCTGGCTAAAGATACCTTTAAAATAAATGTAGGATTTTGAAAAAATTCGAATTAATCCAAACGGTGAGCAAAAAATACTGCCACATATCCCTTTATTACACTTTGCGTAGCCACAACATTAAAATCACACGTGAAAAGGAGTAGTGGCTACGCATTCTAAGCAAAGTGTAATAAAGGGATATGATATCCCGGATATCCCTTAAGGAGGAAGATTGTTATTTTCTAGTTTGGTCTAGTACATTGGTATTACTTAACGTACATAATGTACTAGACCAAACTAGAAAATAACAATCTTCCTCCTAAAGGGATATCATAACTGCTATCAATTTTCTAATTTTTTTAAACTGTACCATTCAATTTTCGACTCCTCTTAACTGATGATGAAAATTACAAAATTCTCAATCAGTTTCTTAAAAGCAATCAATTTTTATGGTTTCAAATATAGCTAGAAACGATTTATGGATTGTTTAGTTGAAATCGATATAATTTATTATTTATATAGTATAGTTGGCTTGAAGTGACTGTATGAGTTAATGGCTGAAACCAGGCTCAAAGTGTATATATGGATGCGCAGAGCCATTTTGTCCACTGAGAGTTAAGATGTCAAAACAATGATCTCAAATACAGAGTGTGTAACCGGTGTGTATTGAAATGCAGTTCAAAGAAAAAACGCCGTTTTAAAAATCTATAAATATAATTTATAAATGAAGGACAATTCTCAGACAAAACATTTGTCGTCAATTAAAATTTTAAGGCTATGCAAAAAATAATGATCGTTCTGAGATAAACTCGGGCTATTAAAAAATCTTAAAATCTATGCAAAAATGCAGTCATTGTAAAATTAACTTGAGCTATTAAAATGCTCCTAGGCGCATAATGTCCACCTTGAAGATTTTTCACACCTGTGAAATAATTCCGATGTTTTAGCGGAAATTACCGGAACGAAGCAAATTATACAAATTTCCGGAACTAAATAATTATACTGTTTAGACGGGTGTTAAAATTCGGCAATTTTGATTAAAAATAGAAAAATTAAGAATTTTAATTTCATACCTCGTTATACCGCGGGATATCCTCATTTAATTTAAATTTCAAAACCTTAAAAGCCTGTCAAAGATCGGAAGCAAACCTTTATACAAAAATCCATATTTTTATCCGAAATATTATTTCCGTCGTAAAGAAAATATCTTCAGACTTTTTTTTCAAATAAATTTATTTTCTTGTCGCCGTCTAAAACAATATTTTTTTAATTGTTAATAAGCTGTCTAATGACCGTCTTCTAAATTAAAGACGTCTTGAAAAAAAGCGTAAATATTTAATATTTTTTATAGCCCCTTATAATCTGTCGGCAGATTTAAAAGATAAAAATTTTGTAAATAAGGGATCACTGCGTTAATCAGCAAATTTAGATCCGAAAATAATTCTGGGCTATTTCATTATTGTATCACGACCTGTCATAAAAACTTTCGGTCAGGAAGATAAATCGGTGGGTACAAAAAGTCGCCGCTATTACCGGTTTCAACTTTACCGGATTGAAGTTTGATGACCTCATTTCAACACTAAAAAAGTTATTTTAGAGTTTTTGCAGATCCATTAAACATAATAGAAAAAACAGTTGTTAACCAGGCAGCGTACACGCAAAAACAATGACAAATTAATTTTCGAACAATTTTTTTACTATTAATTTGAAATGAAATTATTTCCAAAACGGAATAAAACGACACTTTGAAAAACATTTCAGAACTGAAATTTTATAATGAAAAACATCGCGACGATATCCTATTTCGAGTACACTAGATCAAAAGTGCCTAGGTAAAAATACAAACCAATTGTGTGTTCAATTCAGGGATTTGGTTAGTTATAATTCTGCTGTACTCGGAATAGGAGAGAGGCCAGTTAGGTGTGGTGGCGAATCCCACCAACCAAATCCCTGAATTGAACACACAATTGGTTTGTATTTTTACCTAGGCAATTTTGATCTAGTGTACTCGGAATAGGATATAAAGGGATTATATCCAAAGAACAAATATTTCGTACAGAAAATATCATTCCCGGAAGATCACGTGGGAAAAGCGTGGCTCATTGTCTTCTCACATCCTTTTTACTAAACGAGCTGGTTTCGTAAACAAATGAAAAGTGCGTATTTATTTTCCGAAAAATGTGAAATCCACTAATTATCATTTTCACAAATATGCTATTAAACGGTCCGAAAGTGCGCAATCGTCTAAATTCCAATGGAAGAGCCTACGCATTTTCACTTCAAAATGTTTTTCATGCTGAAAATCTATTTATTTATCGATAGTAAATATTTTATGAGATATGCTATTATCGCATTTCAATGAACTCAATAATTATAATTTATTTATAATGTGACATATTGGGTCAGTAATACTGTCAGACTGTACTTTTAAGGTAAATTCTATGATTTAAAAATACAACATAGCCATAATCTGCCTACTTGAATTAAAATATTGATCTCAAGGATTTACTGGCCTCCTTTTGAGTACGATAATTCGAGTAAATTTCTAAAAAATCTTCAGTTTTTCTCTATAGATTATCTAGTAAGGTCTGTAAGTCAGGAATATCCAACCTGTCAAAATGCGCACCGGCAAAATCTCTTAATCTTTCTGCGCTCCTCAAACTCGACCGTGAACATGAAATGAAAAAATACGAAAATGTCAAAAATACCGACATGCCTTTCAGACATTTTCTGACTCAACAACATTTTGCAGATTTTTTTCAAAATAAGCCTTGCAGACAAAAATAACAATTTAAAATTTTTATAACTAGAAAGAAACAAAAAATAATCAAGTGTAAAAGATTTTCAACTCAGAATTATCCGACACAACTTCTTCTGCCAATGTTGGCCTATCAAGAGATATTTTGATGAAAAAATTGAAAGCTTGCATTTTTCGGTCAGACATTTTTGCTCTCGAAAACTAATCCGGGCCAGAAATATTTCTTTACAAGAAAATACTGTCGCAAATACGTTTGGGCGTCAAACCATGAACACATTGTTCACCATTATGTGGTCATAAAATCAGAATTAACATTTTTAGTTGTATTTTTTTGAAACGAAATCAATTTTTCTTCAAGTTGGTAGAGGTTTTGCGCATACACATTTTTCGTTTCAAATATAAGAAAAAACCTGATCAAAAATTTTGTCGTCCAATAATGTCGCAAAAATCTTACATACTGTACATAAAATTTCCACCATTGAAATAGGTGGATTAGGGTTGGCAGTAATAGGCCAAAAATTGATATTTTCTAGATATATTTTCGGGCTGTAAAATTGATGTGCATGCAAGCATTATTTAGACAAAAAATCAGTTATTTTTTTAATTAAAATTTAACGAGAAACTCGACTTTTTTTATAAAAAGGCTAATTTCAAAATAAGTTATTCTGAAATTGATATTTTATTCGAAAAAATACAGTAAAAACGCAAAATTTGGAGGTGAAGAAGAATCTTCTTTATTTGCAAAAAAAGGAATTTTATTATTTTTTGACTTCCTACATATTTTGGCTTTTTACTCGATGGAATTTTTTCGATAGTTTCGGAACTTTATATAAAGATTTTAAGTACAAAAAATAATAATTGCAATGAGACTTATTGAGGCCAAAATGAAGAAAATTGTTTTTGGTCGTCATGTGATCAAAATTTAGCCATTTTTCAATGTCAGTTATTGTTTCAATAATTGGACTTCATTTATCATAATGAAAAAAACAATGCTCTTTGTATAGAATATATAAGAAAATACATTTGAATTTCACGGCAACATAATTTCGACAAAAGGCTGATCAATGCTTAGTAATCATGGGACTACATGATTACACTAAGCACACTTCGTATAATACAAAAAAGGTGTATGCTTAGTATACCCATGATCAGCTTTTTGTTAAAAAAACGTTGCCGTCAAATTTATTTTATTATGGTCAATACAAAAAATCGTATTTTTCATAATTATAATGAAGTCCAATTATCGAAACAATAACTGACATTGATTTTATGGTCCCATTGTTCACGTTTTCACTTTCAACCGGATTTGCGATAGTGAGTTTTCATATAAAATTATTTTTGGACCGGATTAATGTTCGCGGAAAAATTCGGATTTTTTATTTTAAAGTTGTCTAATTTGGTCGGATAAAAAACGGGGATAATCTATCCCACCCCCATCCCATGATGGGATTCCCATCCCCGGGATAGGTAAAACGGGATAGGGATGGAAAATTGGCCGGGATGCATCCCTTTTGGAAGCCTGAATTAGGACGCATTAAAAACTTTTTGTCCCTTTTTGTTATTTCAAAAGGCTTATTTAGGCATTGTTTGAGACAGCTACGACATTAAATTTGATATCATTAAACTCAGTGAATTCAGCCGAACAAAATGAAGGCTCAATTTCTATTATTGATTGATGTCAAATTTCGACCAATCAGAGAGGGGCATTAATTCTAAATTTTTTAAAGTTTTCTTCGTTTCTTAAAAAAATTGTAATTTTTATTTCCCAATTCTAAATATATTCAAATTTCACGGTGACGTTATATTATCAAAAGACAAAATTCTAAGATCAATGCGATTCGTCTCGATGGGATTTCCATTTTGTCTTTTTGACCTCAATGATATCATGTCTTATTTGTATGAATTTAAATTTGACATGTCCTAATAAATAAGTGTGAAAAAACGAATTTCCGGAACAAATAAGTCATTTTGATGCCGTTTGATAGATAAAACGTCTTCACCGGTGAAGAAATTTATTAACAGACAATTCGTTTTGTCTTTATTTGAATAATTCATGATGAAATTATTAGCAACTAGAGCATCGATCTTTTATATTTCGGACCGGCTTCAATATCAGTCAAATAAAATCGCCCCTAAAAAGTCCAAGTGATTGATGCTACAGTATTTTAGTGAAAAGGTGATAAATTCAAATACAAAGATATATAAGGATTATGTCCATAAAATTTGATAAATAAATATAGTGAAAATTAAACCCGCGTCAATCTAAGGCCAAATCAAAGGGTCAATCTAAGGTTAAAAAAAGTTGCGAGTAGGTTCAAACAAATGCACAAAAAAAAGAGATATGATAAACTACTTGTAAGTCTATTAACCTTCGAAGTCACAAAATAGGAAAATTCCGCAAAGTTACTTTTTGACATTTCTATGCAACATTTTCAAAGACAAATATTTAATTCAGGCCTTATAGTGTGAAATTTATTTTTGCAAAATAACTGACAGAAGGGTTGTCGAAGCATAATCGATATTTTTTTAGAAAATACTATTTTCTAATTTTCCAAATCTCGAAAAGTACTTTGTAAGAAATCCAAATAGTGAGCTTCGAGGGTCGGTTTTATCAAACTCTTTATATTTCTTGTTCTGATAGTCTGCGAAAACGATTTTTTAATATGCAGAAAAATATAAGTTTTAAATCGACAGACTTAATTCACCATTTATGAACACCACCGTTTTCATTCGCCTAAAAGTCCGTCTTGATAGAAAACTAGGTGTTTTTAATTTTAACTTTGAAAAATATTATTTCGGAAAATATTTGAGCTGTAGAGTTTTTTAAACTGTTATAGGCAGGCTTCAAAAAAGGATGGCTTTTATCCCCTTTTCTATCCCTTTTCATAGCAAAAGATATGGAAAATTTGGGGATAGGGATGGAAAATAGCCAAAGAGATGGCTTTTTTGGAAGCCTGGTTATAGGACTAAAATTGCAAACTCTGTATAGAATATAATAAATGAGATTTCTGTGTATTAATTTACCTGTTTTGCTTGACAGAAAAACTTTTTTGTCCAACATGACTCTGAGGGTTAAAAACAAAAATTTAGGAAAGTGTCTGAGGGTCATTAAAAAAAAAGAATACGCTAAATTCACCAAAATTTTTTATTCTCAAACATTCTTTTTCATAAAAATCACCATAATAATATCAACCGCAGAGGTTAGCGGCCTTATTATGTCTGTAGACAAACTTTCCGTAAAACACCTCATTTACGAATCAAAAAATCTGATTTACTAAAACATTGTGTGACACAATTTGTGTCTGAAATGATTTTTTTGTGCCATTCTCCAGCTACGGGTGTATTGGCGGGTTTTTGGCGGGGTTTTCAAGTCCGACAATAATTTAAAGTAAAATACAAGGGATTACTACACGGGTCAATATTTTAGTTTTAACTCGTACGCTCCGATTGCTGTATTATTTTTCAAAATATTAAGATTTGCCACCAGAATTTTCACTAAGAATTGGCTTTACGTAAAAACATTGTCTGAGGCGGTTTTGAGAAAATAGTGCGTCGAAATAATGCTCTGACGATTCTAATCTTTTGAGGTCTTTGGGAACCCGCTAAAAATTCCGAAAAACAATTGGAAATTTTTTTTAAATTCTGGTTTTCGGTATATTTGGTTTTGAAACTGTTGATGGGGAAAAAAGTCTAGAACTAAAATTTTCGAAATTTATTGTCAAGAATATACTCCGAAAAACTTTAACTGTGTGCGACATTTTTTCCCTGAATACATGTAAAACTCTTAAATTTTCTCATCGTCATTTCTGGAACATTTTTCATCAATTTTTCGTTTTTATATTTGATTTTGTTTTATGAAAACACATTTGCCGTTGTTTTTTGTTGGTTTTAAATGTTGATTAAACCATGTTAAACTTTATTCCGTTTTTTTTATATATGCAAATAAACAATTTTTTCGTATGAAAAGCTGGAAAATGATAAAAAAAAATGACGATTTATCAACTCTAATGGCGATTCTAAAATTAAAATCTCGAATTTATTTTCAAATTTAGGTCTAATTTACCAGAAAATTTATTTTTTGTCTTTAAATTCGAGACAAATTTCGTAGCTAAACTTGTGTCCAAAATACTTATAAGATTACATAAGTGTTACTAATCCTATAAATCACTGAATACACTAACAGCGTGGCACTCTGTACACATTGTAACAGGTCTAACTCATTTTCTGGCAACAACACCCTACAATTTGTCTATTTTAACAGCTGTTGAAAACTAGTATTAGTCATGGCAAGGTTATTTGAAACCATTTTTACGTCTCAAAAGTTCACAATTTAAGTATCATATCTATGTCGGACTCGCCTGGTATATATTTAATATTTTTTTTATTTCAACTTTCAAGGTTGATATTTGCTATTTTTTAGTTTGGAACCATCTTACAGGATGTCCCTTATTTGGGAAATCGTTCTCTCACGACGCTATGGATACTTTCACCATTGGTTCTCCCTTGAAGGGAGCGCTTTGATTGGCCAGTGATGAGGTACAAACAATGGCTGGTTTTTCAAAAGACGTCATCGTTCAAAATAAAGCATGTTTATTGGCTCGAGTATTCATAGCGTCGCAAGGGAACGATCTCCAAAAAAGGGACGTCCTGACAGGAACAATCTTTAAAAAAGGGACGTCCTGACAGGATGGTCATGTAGTATTTACCCAGTTAAGAAAGACCAGGAGAGTCTCAAACTGAAAATATCACAAAACGATCAAAAAAGTTATGTTAAATATCAGTTGATATACTGTATATCTTAAATCCCGGAAGAGTGGCCTTTAATAGTAAATCAAGCCAAAATTTTGGCTTGATTTACTAATAAAGGCGACTTTTCCGGGATTTAAGATATATCATATACAGGATGTCAGGTTTTTACAGATTTTTTTCTTTCCGGTGTCACATGAAATCGAGGGTAAGTTTAAGAGCGATCTAAGTCTATAATTATCAGAATTTGCCAAACGTAGCTTATTCTTAGGGAAATCTTATAAAATTAATTGATGACGGCTCGTCATTGACGAGTAATAATTTATGTTTCCGAATTTGTTCGGTTTTGATTCATTATGTTTTTGAATTAATTGTCACGTATTAATGATACAAAAAATCACAAAATTAACTATAGTTTTTTGATAAATTTATGTTGGTGGGTCAGCTTTTAATTATCAAATAAAGTAAACGTAACAAAAAGTGAAACTAAAAATTTAATTTTCTCCAAAAATTATCGATTTTTTTTATAAAAGTGATGTTCACCACGACTATTCATGTCAAATGGCCATCAGAATTGTTTTTAGAAATTCTAAGAATTCCAAAAACAGCCAATTTGTTTTGTAGGATTATAAATTTCAAATTTCTCTTTTTTTTAAGTCTATTAGTTCTAGGCTATAACTTGTAGCTTATACGCGTCTGTAAAGTTCAACTCTCTAAGAAATCAAAATTGACATCAAATTGACATAAAACATCGCCGTTATTATCACCGCTTCCTCACAGTCGCGCAATAATGATTCGTTCATAAAAAAGTTCAAATCGGGAATATCCCAGGATGTACAAAATAATCGTGGCCTGCATGAGATTTTAACAATTTTTTTATATCACAATCCAATTTGGATTATCCAAATACGTACGTAATTGTACTTAATTTTGTACGCAAATTTTGAAGGTAATTTTGTATTTAATTCATAGAGTTCTACTCATCTGAAGTTTTACTCGCGAACTTTCTACTATTTTCAATTATTTATGCTGCCTAGAAATTTTACTGTAAAAATTTTCCCAAAAGTTTTCATTAAAAAATTCTCTGATGTGTTTCCAAGGTCATTTCTCTTTTGATGACAAAACATTTGAAATAATTCTCTGCCATTCACACTAAATTGATTCATAAACTAAACAAAAAAAATACATCCATTTTCCCCCCTGAACATCCCGGGCCACGTCATAAAGCCGTATAAATAAAATATCAATCGGCCGGGCCGACCCTAAAAAGATATATTTTCACGATTAGTATTCTTATATCGGTGAAAAGACTAAAATGAGGCTCAGAAATTGAAGTTCCTGATAAAAAAGGGGCGTAGGCGGTTGGCGTATGATGTTCAAGGGCGAGGATTTTTGGTTAGAGGTCAAACCCGAGAACCCGAAGCTCATTGATTGATTCTAAAAACAAACGAGCGCGTGTCAGACATCTTTTTTAACCCCCTGGCATTTTAATACACTTTTATTACTAAGCACTTATCATGGGAATGAGTTGAGACAATGCCTGGGAAAATTGCAAAAATTCTCGTTAAATTTTGTTATTCTTATTTCTACGGAGTATTTTCCGCTTTCCATGCGTTTTTGTGAGCAAATGAGATTATACGTAGCTACGTACATGTATACGTACATGTATACCTACGCGTAGGAACAATACATTAGAAGTTTGACCGAAAATAAAGTATCACCGCCATTAAAAATATTATGGCCATCTTGGAAAATATGATGTAGTTAAAATTAATTTCAGAAACTGGTATTTTGACCGGTTTAAAAATTTAACGGTTCAATTTTTACCTTTGTTGCCGGTTTGAATACCCACTGGGTCTCATGCCCTCTCAACTTGTTTATAAATCTAAAAACGGGATCTCCTGGCCTTCAGATTCGTGTTCGTGTTTGACCATCATTTTGTCTGCGAAGCAAATTACGCCTATTGTGCAAAGTTTTTACTGTGTTATTTTTACTCATAATAACAAACTCATATTTGCAAAATAGGCACAATTTACGTCGCTGAGAAAATGAGGGTCAAACGCGAACACGAATATTGAGACTTGGAAATTTCTTCTAGAATATGGATAGGAACAATTCCGTGAAAATTTTGCCAAAAATCAAAATGCCCCATCAGTTAATTTCTCGGCAAAATTCCTCAAAATCGGCTACGGAATTGTTCCTAGATATGGATTAAGGGCCCTTGACCGACAGATCGTGAATATTTGAAGGATATAAACAATGCGGGATACTAGCATCCAATCAAAAACCTGAATTGGATAATAAGCTGATTTCATTGGTCAAATTTGGGCTGATCAACCAATCAAATGCTCGGATTCCGTATTTTTCAAATAGTCAAGATCTGTCGGTGAAGCACCTCTGATCCATATCGAAAATTATCCATATTGCGGTTTTTACACCACGCGTCATAACTATAAGCCAGTGTCCAATTAGAATACTCGATTGTCGACTTAATTCAAGAATCCCGCTATTTCATTGGTCACTATCTGAAAGTTATGACGCGTGGTGTAAAAGACGCAGTAGGGATCATTTTCGATTTACCAAAAAAGCGGAATACAATGTGACAAATGCTGTCAAAATTCAAGACGAAATGGGAAAATTCTTTTTTCATAATATAAAATTTGAAAATTACCTATTTTTGGCGGAAATTTAGTCCGAAAAATTATGTCTGAACTTCAGACTCTGAAGATAAAGTTTTTGCAAATTACGTTTTGCGCATATTTTTATAAAATTTACAATTTTTCTAATTCTAGAATTGTTTCCCGATCCAATTTCCATTTTTTTTTAAAACTGGATCTCACGCAAACCGGTAGTTTTCAAAATTTCTCCATTGTTTTTCAAATAAGTCGCACATTTCCAATAATAATTATGTTTCACATGGCGAGCATTTATTGGTCTTGAGGCCGAAGTCATGTTTAATTTTCATACCTATGACAAAAGTTCATCAAGATATCTGTAACATATTCAATCATGTCAAATTATCGATTCGAAATTTAATTTCTGTAAATGCTCTCTGGCGCCAAATATTAAACTCTTGGAATAACATGATTTGTGACCGGAAAACCTAGCTCCTTGCTATCGCTTGACCACTAAAGAATTTCAATTTGTTTTCTAATATCGCATTTTTCCTATGACGAGAAATCATCAACTTTTCAAATTTTCCAGGCGAAATCTTTCTCAAAAATATTCACAGGAGCTTACCTTTATTAAAACTCAAAGCATCTTAAAGGGGACTATGACATCGATGTTATTTTATGTCTTGACCTATAGCACGTACAAGCCATCCACCGGCAAAAGTTCTAACGTTTTTCATCAAGATGAAACCACATTTACTGCCAGACAGACGCATTGGAACATTATTCATGCTAATTTACCAATACTGATTCATGAATGACATTCTATTTCAAAATGTATTTTATAATATAATATTTTATCAAGATGATGTTGAAATTATATTTTAAAATTTCAGATTCCCTAGTTTGAATTCTCCATCAAAACATAAATTTTACGTTATCTGTTTCCAACTGTTTAACCCTTGTGAGCACAGAGGTAGAAAAGGATTGAATGACTGCGCAGTGAGAGCGTGAGAGTGAAGGGGGTTACCCCTGGGGGTAACCGACAGCATGGAACACCTCAAAAAAATATCGATTTTCATCTCTATTTTGAGTTTTGGCACCGAATTATCAAATTGCGAAAATTTTTCATTCGATTGTATAACTTTCATTTTTCAAGGACATCTAGAAGCCATTTAGTTAAGAGTGCCATAAAAATAAATTTAGAAAACTCTATGATGACCAGTAAACGATGATTTTGCGGTTTTTAACGTCCTCAATATATCCCCTATTCACACTTTTGTTAATATCCCGGCCCTGATTAGGAAACGTAGTGTGTTTTTAGTAGTAGGGCCGGGATATTAACAAACGTGTGAATAAGGGATATACAATTCAACATATTTTTTTGAAAATTGCTATTNACCAGTGCTAAATATATTTACGTTTTAGCAGTTTAAAGTTTAAACTGTTTAATTGTTTTTTATTTGACATCTGATGGTAAAAATTTTAGACAAGGCACGCTAAGAAAAACTCGTTTGTGACTTTGTAGCTCTATCACGGTTTAAATAGGACTGTCCAAACTTAGAACAACTGTCGTTGTAGGACATTGTCGTAAGGACAAGTTTAGTACCATTTTAAATGTTTCAAATTTAATTTCACCGCAATAATTAAAATTATTCACCTTGATTAAATTTAAAGACTTTGAAACGCTTACTTTCAATTCAATAACAAAATTTTCCAGTGAATTTGATTTATTCGACTTGATTAACCATCTGTCCGTGGTTTTTAAAATTAGCTATTTTGGAAAAGGATCATTTCGTGACCACAAAAGTTAACGAGTAGTCATAATGGACCAAGATATAGACAAAAGAAGATATTCAACGATGACTTTGAACTATTCGAATTCGAATAAATAGTATATTTTTAGCAAATTTACCAAAAGATGGAACATTTAGACTTTTGGGAGTCACTTTTGTTCCGAACCTCTGAGGCCTGCCAGCCGAAGCTCAACCTGGATTTGAGATTCATAGAAAATGTAACGTTAAAACAAATAAGCTACAAGGCAGCTTTCAGATGGCATATGATTTGGAAATTGACATTTTTTATCGAAAATTACAAATGAATATATTAAGGGAGTACTGGTCGCATTTAGAGACTCGGACATGAAATGTTCCAGATGTATATTTTAAAATGTTTTTTTCTGAAAATACGGACAAAAAATAAGTTGATCAGATGTCTTTTGATTTTCATTTGTCAAAAAAAATTATTTTTATCGCGATAAGAAATTTTTTTAATCACGATTTTGTCGAAATTTGGAAATTCCTTATAATTTGAATCGCTCTTTCCGACAAAACGAGATACAAAAATGCAAATTGTTGAACTTGGGGTTTTGCGCGTATCCTTAAGGATCGTATACATACCAGTTTTAGGTTTCTGCCGTCAAAATCCAGGGAGCAGTAGTATTTTTCCCCGAAGGCACTCAAAATAAGGCAAAAAAACAGTTTTTTTGCTCATTTAAGCGCCGGATGAAATTTTTTGAGTAAAACTGAACTTGGAGTTCTGCCCACGTTCTCTGTGGTCAATAAAAGCTATAAAGGTATTCTCTATCTTCAAAACTCAGGGAGGAGTAGGCTTTTGAAGTGAAAATAGTGCCACTTTTGAAAAGTCGTTCGTGATTGGTCGGCCAATCAGAGGCCTTTGATTTGTTTTGTGAAAGCAAGATTAATGTTCAATTATCCCTAAAATGGAATACATATGTTCGTGCTGGTTTCTAGTACTTCATTGAGCGACGCTGAAAACCCTGTTTTTGGCTAAAAATGCGACCAGTACTTCCCTTAAGGGTATTTCAACATGATTATTTATATAATTCACTCAAAGATAAACTTTTTTTGTCTTTGTTCTGAATTTGACACTTGCATTTATATTGAATTCGATCTAAAATCTTAAAACTACCCCCTCAAATTCATCGGGTTTTAGTGGTTTATAACAATAAACTAGTCATCTACGCTATATTTAAATATATAAGGTTTGATAAAAAAGAAATGGTCAATTAGTGAAAGTAATCTGACATAATTTGCGTATTAATTAATATGAATTAACCGAGACGATTTGAAATAAGAAATTAAAAATTAAAAAAATGGGTTCTGATTTTATTTGCTGATCTTGGTTCTCACCAGAGTTTAAATGCCAGTAACATCAATCTAATGCGCTGACATAAAAGCGGAGGGTTTCTTTAGATACGGACTTTTTGCAATGTTTTCTGATGTACTGGCTGGCCAAAATTAACCGGTAAAGTACAGCTTCTTTTCAAATTTTCATCTTGGTAAAAGCTAATAAAGACCCTTAACCGAGAAATTAACCGAGAAAATAGCTTGAAGTCTATTCAAGTTTGTTTATATTTTGCCAATATTTCATGGTTTATGAATGGGTTCGGAGTCTAGGTCCTAGACTCTAGGAGTTAAACATAAGTTGTGCTTTAGAAATTGATTTCAATTACAAAGATCATAATCACCCTTCAATGGTTTTTATGGTTTTCCAATATATATTACGAAATCACGTCGAGTCTTTATGACTACAAGTTTTGAGGGTTATAAATCCGCCTGGATTTCCAAAATATACATTTTTTGGAATTTTAAAGTTAAATTTTGATGAATGGGGGATTAGTCCCGAGTGACACTGCCGACAGATTTATTTGGACTTATAAGATAAAAAATACTTATTCAACGATAAACTTCAACAAAACATTCAACTAAATTAAAGAAAAATTTATGATTTGATAAGGAGTAATACTCCTGGAGTATACATAATTTATAATACATTATTATTTTTTTTCTTTCTTTTGTTAAACTAAAAATATTAAAAATGTGTAGATGAAAAAAGTCTCACAATTTGAAGTAAAAAACCATGGTCAAAAAAAAATCTGATGAGAAAAATTATATTTATTGATTAATTTTCATGATATAAATTATACCGAATTCAATGCAAATATATTGTATTTTACTTGTACTGTTGTTTTCGGCCTACGCACTTTCTAACCAACACTGTATACAGAGGGGCCCAATATCTCCGGCCCAATATCGCCGAATTTGCCAATATCACCAAAATTGTTGGACAAAAACCTTCGGCGATATTGGGCCCCTGTACTACAGGGCCTGTAGTTTACTAGGGGTGTTTTCATATTTTACGCAGCAGTCGATTTGTTAAAGCAAATTAATTTTTTTTAAAAAATTATTCACCGTTTAAAACTTGCCTCACTTTGTGACCAATTTTTAAATATTCTGTGAACCGATCAGTACCCCCTTAAGGGAGTACTGGTCGCATTTTAAGGCCCAAAAACAGGGTTTTCAGCGTTACTAGAACCAGCACGAACATATGTATTCCATTTTAGGGATAATTGAACATTTAATCTTGCTTTCACAAAACAAAATCCAAAGGCCTCGATTGGGCCGACCAATCACGAACGACTTTTCAAAA
>SCLH01000618.1:1576-11622 GCA_004367855.1 Oikopleura vanhoeffeni
GAATCAAAAGTAATTTATAAATAAGTCAAAAATTTTGATGGAAAAATCATGATTTTTGATAAAAAATGGTTATTTTTTCTTATAAAAGCAGATTATTACATTTTTTTTCTATTATTTTCAAGTAAATATGGTAATGAAGTACAACTGTGGACAATTTTAAATTGCTTAAATTTCACTTCCGGAGAAAAATAACTGCTCCTAGATACCAATGAATTCTTATTTTAGCTGTTATGCATGCACAAAACATTTTCCTAAAAACTGGCAAATCTCTCATTTGTATTTTATGTCTAGTTCCGAAATTATTTCTCCGGAAGTGAAACCTAGGCGAAAAATCCTAATAAATCAACTCCCCGTTATACTGGAACCAAACATTCGAAAAAAAATTCAAATATTTTTTGGAAACCGAATCGAAATTCTTTATAATGTGTTTGAAAGAAAAGATTCTACGATCCCGTTTTTTGCCTTTTTTGGATGATTTAAGGTATGCTTGAGCCACAATTGTGGGTCTGTGCTCACAAGGTTTAAGGACCTCGGTGTATTTTGGCAGATTTGCACTTTTTCAATTTTTTTTGTCTTTATGGGAAACTATTTGCCACCTCATAATTTTCGAATAAAAAGTATTTCAAACGTTAGTTGCCACTTTTTAGCTTAGTTTGTAATACAAAGTTTGTATAATCTGTTTTTTCAGATCGATTTTTTTTACTTTATAAATCGTTTTTAAAATAAACACTCTAAAAACGCGCGTTTGGTACTTTAGGTGTCTAAATTAAATTAAANTTTTTTTTTATTAATTAGAAACTTCAAAAAATGGTCTTGACCACCGTCGAAAATTTATATAATTTAATTACATATGATTTCTACGTCAAAATCGAAAATTAAAATTTCCTAAAAAAGACGAAAAAAACGACATTTTACAACGAAAGAAATATTTATTTTCATGAGTTAAATTTATTAAATTTTACGCGGTGGATGGGTCGGCTTACTAATTTGGCAAGTCTCGGTGGAATATTTTTTTTTAATTTTTGATAAAAGAGGGCTAAAGTATATTTCGCGCAAACCGTATTTTTCATTCAAAAAAAGTATGATTCAGAGTATAAACAGAGCGAAGAAACAAAACGTAGACATGTTAAAATATAGTGAAAGAAGGTATTCCTAATATTTCAGCTAAGGATTCCAGAAAATTAGTTTTGAAAAATTTTTGAACCAGAAATGAGGAAAATTTTCAAATATTTCCAAAAAAGTTTCGACCAAAAATCTCAAAAAAGTGTCAATATGATTTTTCAAATGCATATAAAAAATATGATGGTCACCTACAGCGAAAGTTATAAGTAACCATATTAAAGATTTTTTCGTTGATTTGAAAAAAAAATAATGCAAAAAATATTTGACACAAAATAAGGCATTTTTTGATAATGTTCGGAAGGTTGTTTTCGAAAATTTCTCATAATTTGTCGAATTCGGAAAGTTTAATTCGAACTCAAAATTTTCTTTAAAAGCCATTATTCGAAAAATTCTGTAGTTACAAAAGTGCCTGGATTATGAAACATCATTTTGATGGTATATTGAGAAGAATACATATATGAGAAGAATACGTATATAAACCCAGTAAATAGTTTTTCATCAAAAGCCCATATCCGCGGATATCCGTATCTGTCAAAATGCACCGAGCCCTTAAGCTTTCTGTTAAGAACATTCAAAGTAGAGCCACAATTGTGGCTCTGGTGCCTTGGCGGAACTTTTTTTATATGCTCACAAGGGTTAAACAATTTTTAGAAAAATTAAGTTCTAGATTTCTCCTTTCAAATTTTGTGTAGACTTCTGTACGAAATTTTCTTTATTATTAAAATGGTCGAAAATGAATAAACACGAAAACGTTACCGATACTATATATTTTTTAATTACAGTATCATATACCAAAAATAGGCCTTTTCCCGGATATAAGATATTCATTCCAGATCTAGGGGTCTCGAGTTCGAATCCCAGTGCGTGACGTAGGCAAAGCGTGAATACAAGTTTAGAACAACGCACAAGTATGATCTTAGATGTACGGTTAATCACAAACCTTTCTATATTAATACAAATTTTTAAAAATATTTTTTTAATATCTCGGTTTTTGCAAAATATTCATTCCCGATTCAGGTTGCCTTTAACACCCGAGGAAGTATCTGAAACTGAAATTTTCATCAAAAAACACCAGCATTGCCTGTTACATAATGATAAAATCACCCTCATCGACTGCGAAATGCCATGTAAATTTGGACGACCAGTTCCGGTGCAAACTAAAGTAATTTTGAAGAAAAAAGAATCGATTGTACGAGCAGCAAGTGCAAATCGATATAAAAGGCTCAAAGATTCTAGACGCCGAAAAAGCATGTGGCATAAGCAGCTCCAGCAAAATAAGTAATAAATCAAAAAATTTGATTTCAAAGTGATGACAATTGAATTTTTAGGGATAATAAGTTATTACTGATGTGCTACAACTGTACTGCTGGCCAAGGAGATGAAAGGAAACGTTAAGATATCCTTACGCACTAATTTTAGCTTATAAATCATAAAAATTGTACAAAGTGTTATATACATATTGTTTTTCTCCTCACTCCCCAACAAATTGAGCAAATCCTTTTCCCCACATAAGTGCATCTTAAAAATGAGACTATCTCTTTAGCGCGTGTTCTAATCCCAGTAATGTTGTTCTAATGATTGTCTTGAGTATGATAATAAGCAAGGGTGCTTGATATTGAGACCGTCAAAGTTGATCGGTGCAATTGGATAATGCAATTCGCAATTCAATACTATTTTAATAACTACGTTTTTTAATAAGATTTTGATTCATTCAAATCATCATTAGATTATTGAAACAACTCATTTTTTAATATAGAAAGCTTGTGACCCTTAATTTTGGAAGCACCAGAATATTTAATTTTTGACTTGAATTTAGACACCAGTAGGGTTTATCCTTTTTTGCAAAACTTTTTTACATAAATCATTATACACTAATTTATGTACTACTAATATATCATATCCCTTTATCACTTTTTGGTTAGAATGCGTAGCCACAACGTTAAAATCACACGTTAAAAGGAGTAGTGGCTACGCATTCTAACCAAAAAGTGATAAAGGGATATAGCCTATATTATATCCCCTGTTCACTCTTATTTTAATTTAGGGAGCTGGCATATTTGGTCAAGCTGGGCCAGCTACCTAAATTGAAATTAGTGTGAACAGGGGATATATGGGCTTCGGAAATTTTTCTTGAAACTTTTAAAAATAAGCTCCCAGTAGTAAGTTTATCAGAAATATTTTTGAGAATACTCCATCGGTTATTCCGGTATATTCACAAAAGTGTGAATAGGGGATATAATTCTAACGTTTTAAAAAGCACACTTTCGTCTGGGGGTTCGAGTTCGGATGACGATAAATCTTGTGGAGATTCCACTGATCAAGGTTTGATGAATCGCTGCTACAATGGATAATTAAATGGCTTTATTTAATCAAAGAAAATCTCACTTTTTTGGAGTAGTTTGGAATCCAAACTTTGGATAAGGATAATTTGCCTTACAACCAAAAATGTTTTGCTTGCTTGTGAATTACAGTAATTGTTGCGTATACAGGAGTGTTGTTAACTACGCAGATGTTTGCGGAAAATCAACTCTTACATCCTCGTGTGTTTTGTACTGACCCAAAAACTTAAGTGAAAAATCCGGAAGATTTTTCAAACATCAAAGTCCTTAAAAGTTTTTTTATCATCGAAAATAATTGGGAAAAATAAGAAAAAAGATGTTCTCACATTAGTGAAACCATTTAACCCTTGTGAGCATACATAAGTATAAAAAAACTTTCCTAATAGCTGGCTAATTCTTCATTTGTATTTGATATCTAGTTCTGAAATAATTTTTCCGGAAGTTAAACATAGGTGAAAAATCATAATAAAAAAATCTTCCGTGATATTTGAAGCAAATATCCGAAAAAATTAACCTTGTTTTTGAAACGTTTTTTTTTAAATTAAACATTAAGTTTCTAAAATTAAAAAAAAAATTCGAAAATTTAACTCTTCAACTTAATCATAAAGAAAAAATTGAAGGTTGATCTTATAAACATTTTCTGTAAACCGTGCTCAAAATAGAGCCTTCTGAAAGGTTCTGGTGCCTCCGCGGAACTTTTTTTCTGTGCTTCCAAGGGTTAAAGTAAGGTAACGCTCAAATTAAAGCAAAAAAACTCGTATGAGCCGTTTTTGGAAGATGAACTATGAACACAAGAATATATCTTCGAAATTATAAACAATAATATTAACGTCAACGATGAAAAGGCTTGGCTGATAAACATAATTAAATATATCAATGGATATATAGAATTTCGAATTAACAAGTATAAGTCTTTTTATGCTCACAAATTTTTTCCCACAAAATACACTAGAAAGTCAGATATTTGAGTCCCTTATACTGTATAAGTTATACAGCAATAATTACTGTAAATGCTTGTATAATTTTCAAGTTATCATAGATTTTCTAATATTATTCCATCTTTGCGTAGTCGACCCGCGTCTATTAAACGAAAACGATCAGCAAGGGAATGAAAGTTCTTGTGAAACTAGGCTACGGTTGGTAGCAAATTTTCCAGAAATTTAAATTTTATTAAAAAATTCTTCACAATCAATAACGGACTTAAATTTTTTGTATCATATAAGGTGTCCTGGCTCCTCTATAAAGCAAAGTAAGTACCAATATTATAAGAGGACAACATTTGGCTGCTCAATGAATGATAACGCGCCAGATGATGTTTTTTTTATTTTGTAATGAATATTTTATTAATCTAAGGCAAAAATTTGAACTTTTTGAAAGATATTTGTAAAAAAAAAGGGTTCCAAAAATTCTGATGATGGACAACAAAATCCTGAAACAGGTTTATTTTCTCAAAAAAACACCCGTTTTCATATGGTATCGAATCATATGAATTTAATACATTAATTTTTTTGATTAAAAAAATATATCACTAAAAATTTACTTATGAAAATATAAAAATACTGTATATTTACCAAAGGTTAAAAATAGCATGTATCATATGAGGAAAATACAAATGTATTTAAATTCAAGAAAACCGGGGGTACTTAGGTAGTCGTGTTGAGTGTACTCAGGTAGTCGATTTAGCTGAATTTATTTTCTAGACTAACTCAGTGAAAACACTGCGAATGAGCTTAATTTCAAACTTTATACAGTTTTACTTTGCTCGCTAGGTGGCGCCAAAAGTGGTAAACCAAAGTGCCAGTCATTTCAATTTCAGATCTGGATAGACCAGAAGAAAGATTCTAGTTTTTGTTGTTTTTTTGGTATCTCGTCTAATACAATAGTAACATTAAAACAATTTCTGCAGAGCATAAATTTAATTCGATTTATACGAAATAACCACCAAACAACTCCATAAAGAAGGGTTTTGCAAAAACTTCAGCGCTAAACTTAAATTCACGCCAATAATTCCAGCAGTTTGATTTCTGTCGTTATAAAACATTACATTTTGTATGTTTAATTGTAATTTTAACAAATGTCCAGGTGTTTCGCGAAAAAAGTACCTCATAAAGTAATAACTTATTACTAATAAGCTCCGATCTTAAATTTTCGCCAAATTTTGATCAAAAAAAATCTACGAATTAGGCACTTCAGACGGTATTCAATGAATAGCTGGAAATTTGATCAAAGTCTAACTACAAATCCTTCATACCAAGAGTGATTTTGGTACTTTGTGACGTTAATAAATTTCACGATATTTATCTGAAAAATCGTTTGTTTTAATTTCAGTATGCTTGTTAATATACAGTAGTATAACTGTGATAAGTAAATCGTTAGTATTTAGATGATGATAACGATGATAATGATAACATAGAAATCGGTTCCGATGACGGCGGTGCTGATGATAAAGACGATGACGATGAAGAAGATGTGAGTATATTTGTAATATCTACAGTAAGAATCGGGTTTCACATTTTTTGCCTCCCATGTCTTGATTTTTGCAAAATTTTACAATCCGCCAATGAAAACGTTGAATTTGAGAAGCACCTACGTGTTTGCCAAATTTTAACGTTTTCATTGGCGGATAGTAAATTGTGCAAAAATCAAGAACGGAAGCAAAAATTTGACATGCTGTATAGCGTGTCCACCATTCGATTTTGGGTCAAAATTAAGCACGCAGGTTTAACGTTACACATACACAGTTTTCTGCTCAATTCCATGGCGCGTTTTTTAGTACACATAGTTTATCTAATTTGGTATTTTATTCGCCCTAAAAAGTTCGGTATTTTATTTGCCCTAAAAAGTTTCAGATAAATCCACTCAGTATTTCTATGGGTCGATTTTAATGGTGGATACGCTAAGTATGTTGTTGGTAGGTAGAATCTGAGGGCAACCTGCACTAACTTATTCGTACACGTCAAACGTGAGCATAAATTATGCTGCATAATGGAATCTCTGAAAAGTTTAATTTTTGCTATTAACCCATCGAGAAAAGAGAAAAATTACGAAAAATCCAGATTCCGACCGGTGAAAAAAATAACATAATTAAAAAAAAACTCAGGCTGTATCTCCGCCAATTTATGTTGTACAGAAAAGGTTGGTTCATCAACTTTCCATGAAATCATCCGATTTAGGTTAGTGTGACTTTTTCTTACGATAACAAGTTGAATTTATTGGTTCGGATTACGGATGACTGAATTTTTACTGAAAGAACCGGTAAACATAAATTCCCTTCTGAAAAAATCCCTCATAACTCGTTAAATTTTACTTCTTAATAAATCAAATAAATATTTTTTGAAACGTATGACGTCTTGAAAGGACGACGTCCTTAGGACGTTTGAAGTTCAAAATTTGAACAAAATTTTTATTTTTCAAATCAAAAACTACCTTTTGAAAACCTTCAATATCTGCAAAATAGATTCCTTTCAGAACATAAAATCGAAATTTTGGTGTATTTTTTATTTTTCATTTTATTTCTATGCATTCATTTTGAAAGGATGTACTATAAATGCAAGCCTATATTAGGCCAGGCTTGCAAAAAGGATGACTTTTGCGTGGGTTTTCCATCCCCTTTTTGCGTAGGTTGAAGCAAAATATAGAAAAAAATTGGGATGGGGATAGGAAATCTGGTCGGGGATCACCCCTTTTACAACCCTGTCTTAGGCTATCTATCTTCAATTAAAAACAAGACCATCAAGGCCTACGCTGTATAAGCTTGACGGATGGGCGGAAATACATTATTTCATAAATCACTTATATTTTCAATAAAATTTTCTTGACTTAAAGGGATACTGGTCGCTGGCTTTATGAGGCCTTTTGGACTTTGAAAATGCTCCAAATTGATTTGAGGTGATAACAAAGTGCACTACCGACCAAATTATCAAAATTCGAAATTTTCGCGTTTTTTCGATTTAACCACTCAAATTTCAAAATTTCACTTTGACGTCCGCCAACTTGAGCCTACTTTCGAAAAAAACGAAGCACTTTTTTTCGAAATTTTTCTCTTGGGTCCTCAAAAAAATAATATTTTGAGTTTGGGGTCGAAATCTCAAAAAGTGTCTTGAGTTTATTGCTTGGATTTGCTTGAGCTAGCTTAGAAAAATTGAATGAATTTTATAATTTTTCTTAGGAAGAGATAGTTTTCCCGGCGAATAATTGCCAAAAAACGGTGGTTTTTTCACATTTTAGAGAAAATATAGCGAAATTTGAAAATCTATTCAGAGATTAAGTTTTGCCTACCACTTTTGCAAGTTATGCCTAAATTTCAGCCTACATAAAACCTTACAGGAGATAGTTTTACCATTTTTGCTTAGGTCCTCTTGTGTCGCTTATGTGTAAAGGAGTGTATGCATACAACAAAAAATTGAGATTTATTTTTTTACAAGATAAAGGATAGTTCTACAAGATGGGTAATCTGCCTAGTATCCTAAAAGCCCTGTATCGGTATTTTTATCGCGAAAATTCAATTCCAGCGACCAGTATCCTCTTAACTAATTAACACTCACAACCTCCTTAAGGGGGTAGCAGCGATGTGGCAGATTGGTACATTTTTTCTGAGTGAAATATGAAAGAAAAAAATGTGAAAATTTATTTTTTTGCTTTTTATCTTCAATAAAAGTGTCCATTCTTGAAAACGTTTATATTTTTAATTTCTTAACATAACTAACTATCTGTACAAATATTAAAAACCACATTTCATTGGAACTTCATTTCCAACTGAACCCGATGTGAGAATGTTTTTTTAAGACAATATTTATAAACTTCAGACATTTTCGGGTGTTATTCGCTAATTAGTGGGTGAATCATTATCCACATGAAAAAATTTTCGCGGTAAACGAGAAAACTCCGGCTGTAGATATGAAAGTTTGTTTTCCTGAAAAATCGCGAAAAACAGCTTTTTAGGAATAAAAATTGACCTTCAATTGCGTTTAAATATTAAAAAATGTCCTGACTTTTGAAAGAAATGACGCCTATAACACCCAAAATTTTATTGAAATTTATTTGCAAAAATAAAATTGTATTTGATTGTGTGCTAAATGGCACACACCGGTGTCACAAGCAAGTGTTGAAAATTTCATCAGTAGTTCAGAAACGATATTCGCCTGACCCTTCCATCGGTTGAAATACGGAAACCAAATAGATACCAGAAAATTTCACAAGTGATTCGGCTTGATTTTTATAGAGATTTCAAAAAATCAATAATAAAAATTTTTGGACTTGATTTGCGGAAAATTTTCATAATATTTCTATAAAAGTCGACAAAAAATGACAAATAAAAATATTATGATTTTTCAAAAAGCGGTTAGAAAATATGTAGACATGCATGAAAAAAGTTAAAGTGACTATTTTTTTCGTTTTTATTCACAGATTTAAAAAAATGAAAAAATTTTGGACGAAAAATGTGTAAAATTTTTTAAATAATTTTAATTTCTTTGAAAATGTTACGAACTCAAAAATAAAAGTTCGAACTCAAATATTTCCTGAAATAGATCAAAAAATAATCTGATCTACACATTTATTCTGGTTCAGCTAACGATAATAAGCACGAAAAAATAAAACAACTAATTATTTTCGTAAATTAAATTGACGCTTGTCTGCCACATCGCTGCTACCCCCTTAAGGGAGTGGGTGTCGCAAATTTGAGCCTCTTCTGAGGCAATTTCCCGCCAAACTAGCAAAGGTGATATTCCAAAAACATTTGTTACTAACAGAACCAACCTTCGCGGTAATTTTGAATTTAACAGTAATCTGATACAATCCCACCTACGCCGACACCTACGCTTTTAAAAGCCTCTTAAAAAGACACGCAGTTCGTACCTACTCCTTCAATTTGCATCATTTTTTATCATTTTATTGTGTGAGGCTCCGGAGAAGCCTAACAAATAATGCAAAATTCCCTTTGTTTTAAAATTTTGCTTTCGGCGCCCAAAACAGCAAAAAAAACCGAAAACAAAAATTATTGATTTATTTATGATTTAAATTGAAAGTGCGCTCATTTGTTTTCTTTTGACGCTAACCGAGTTAAAAATTGCACCAAAATCCTTAAAAGTGTTTGTATTACCGGAAAAATATTTTTTTTGAAGCATTTTTTCTGGTTCTAAATTTTGTCAAAAAATTTAGGCGTTAAATGAAAAGTTGCCATGGCCCCCATCTTAGTTTATTGTCAAACAAGTCTTGTGCTTTCAGATTGCAGTATGAGTCGGAAACTATATCTCTCAAACTGGTGGAGGAGATAGCTTTGCCTGAGCCTCCCAAACTGATCATTTCAAAATTTTTAATTTTTAGTTTTTGCGTTTTTTGTCCCGCCGAAAGCAAATTTTAAAAATAAAAGCAATTTTGCACGATTTGTTAGGCTTAACCGGAGCCCCACACAAAAAAATAATAACAAATGATGAAAATTGAAGGAGTAGGTACCAACTGCGTGTATTTTTAAGAGGCTTTTTAAAAGGGTAGGTGTCGGCGTAGGTGAGATTGTATCAGATTACGGTTAAGTTCAAAATTACCGCGAAGGTTGGTTCTGTTAGTTTCAAATGTTTTTGGAATATC
>SCLH01000618.1:20966-63869 GCA_004367855.1 Oikopleura vanhoeffeni
AAAAATACCGAATTTGCGACCGTGGGCAAAAATAATTACTTCACCCACAATCCCCTTCAGAATACAAAAAAATCAACTCGCAAGAAAAATTAACTCTAAATAAAAGTATTTCAATATGATAGTTGTTCAGATTTTGCGCCTTTTCAACATTTAAATTTTTAGCCTGATCAATGTCATGATGGCACGCATTAAATCAGCATGAAATAGTGATTGCGAGAAATATAAAAAAAATTATTAACATTTCCTTGGTTCAAAAGTTGAATACGATAATAGAGAAGAATATTTGAAAAAGAGAAAAGAAATCGCATGTACCGTTCGTGAGGTATACTTTTTTTTCTAAAATAATCTACATTTTGCGTATATTTAACTTTAGCAAGGAATTTTCAAAAATAATTTTCGGCGAATTAAGATGAATTTATAAAATATGCTTGGTTGCAATTGTAGAGAATTTTTTTTGACAAATAATATCGGCATTATGTGATTTTTGGATGCGTGGATATGACGGTATACTTCAATGGAAAGAAATTCCAGCAATTAGGTTTCATGCATTTACAGGTTGATGTGATAAAATTTTCAAAAAATGGATCAATTTTAGACTTTTCAAGGTTACGGACTACAATAAACAATTGGAAAAGTAAACGTTCACTTAATTCTCACAAAAGATCATTGAGTTTTAAAAAGGGCTTATTTTTCCCAAGCAAATTGCTGGAAGCACCCACAATCCCCTTAAGGGGGTAGTGTCTGTGAAAAAGTTTTTCTCACCCACAATCCCCTTAAGATTTATTTCACTCACCCTCATGAAAAAAATTATATTTTCGAATGTTCAAATTTCGGTTTTTTTTCGTTTTTTTTTCAAAATTTTCGATTGACGTAAAAATGGTATAAAAACAAAATGAAAATAAATTTTTAAACGGTGGATTGGTCGTTTTACGTTCCTAATTAATTAAAAAAAAATTTACTAATTTTAGACACCTTAATAGCCAAACGCGCGTTTTTAGAAGTGTGTTTTATAAGACGATACCTAATAAAGTTAAAAATAATCGATCTGAAAAAAGATTATACGAAAATAAGCTCACAGTGTTGAACTTGTTAGTAAAAAGTTTTGTATCCGAAATTTTGAAGTGGCAAAAAGTTTACCGTCCAAGAGAAAAAAATGCAAATTTGTCAATTAGCCTTACTTCTAAACTTCTGACTCAAAGTTTGATCTCCAAATTACTGTGAGTTCGCTAAGTTTGCTCGTAAGGTTTTAGCGCTTAAATAACCTGGAAACGGAAAAAACGAAAAGCTGGTCCAGGAGCAGCTTGGTAAGGTTTTAGGCAAAAAGCTCAGAGAAAAACTAGCGAATAACCTACAGATAAATGGGAGATCAAAATTGGACTAAAAAGCTATGGAAATAACAAACTCAGCAGATAGAATACAAAAAACTTTAAAGTCTTTTGCAGGGGGGTAATACAAAACTCGTAGCAGCAATTTATTACCTAGGTACTACACCAAGGCCTCGCGAGGGTGTTACTATGATATTTGTTAGTGAGAAGACGCCGCGCAGAGGACCAGAGAGGTGCAGTACAATATATTATTATGAAAATTGTAAAATATATACATCGGTGCCATGATTAATCAGGGAGCGGACCTAGTCATGTAGGCGACTATCTCCATCATGATGCCCGAGTAACTTAAATAATGAAACTATTGAACAGCTGTTAACTAAATTTTATACTAGATGGTTTCGTAGCTCCTACAGTTTTTCAAAAGCATGATTTTCGTGCCGGAAAAAGCTTACATTTTGAACTAGAAATTAGAGATATCCATTTTGAATTCCAGTAAGAACCGGTAAATAAACACAAAATTCCGAATACGGTTATAAGTCGGTATAATAATATCGGATTTCTTCTATTGTGCGTAGTAATAAAAATATACGGAATAAATAAAAAGGGATCGATATACTACAAGATGGCAGTAATTGAGGCGACTGAAATTCGAATACAAATCTAGGGTAAAAGTTTACAATAATTTGACTTGGAAGTCAGTTCTAAGGTTAAATTAATAAAGGGAATATTAAAGGCGGGAGAAAATTATAATAGTTTGACAGGTGATCGTACAATATTCATTCTAAGCGTTCCATGTCTTTAAAACAGGTGTTAACTTCGAGATCTGATTTCCGCAAGTAGTGAACCATCACCATTAAATCGCATTTTACGACGCTAAAACATTAATGACAAGACCATTATAAAGTTATCGATAAACTTTAAGATGAAATGACGTTTGTGCGTTTTTTTATTGAAAATTTTTACTTACCACAGTCCACTTATTCTTTTGGCAAAATTTTTAAATCCCCAAATTAAACTTTCTCGTGATCCAGAAAAAAGTTCTAAGACTTTTTTCCATAATACACTCATAACTGCCCCAAAATGATCACCCGTGACCGTATATTTACAGGAACTACAGGTTGGTAAAAGTAGTACTGTTTTTTTCCAAAAATTGCTTAACATCACTTGAAAGAAGTGAGTGGTCTTCCTTCAGAAGTCTCTTAAGAATCTCTTTTTACCTTACACTCATGTCCGAAAACGATGACTCGCTGACCGTCAACATTAAGAAAATGAGCGTTTCTGGCCCCAAGTCCCCAGAATAGTACTCAACATTACGCCGAAAAGTTTTGAGGACTAATACACACTAATTTAAGAGTTTGACATCAATACATATATTTTCCAAACCGTCACGTCGATCTTTATTTTCAAGAAATAAGGATTTATTTCATGACAATACTTTAAACTTTATTTTGAGATTATTGCTCGCTCACCTGATTTTTATCAGACTTTCCTGTAATGAGAAAAATCTTACAAGTTTGGAAGTTGACCTCGGAATTTTTTTGACGTAATTTGAGTACTTTTTCAAATTACTGTAGCATGGTACCATATATTTTTCAATAAGTAACTCAAAATAGCGAAAGACCCCTCAAAAGATCGTACGATGAAATTTCTCAGACTCTAAATGCATACAGTATGGCCCCTCCAGTTTTAAAATAGAGCCATATCCAGAACTCTAGCTTCGAAATGCTGATGACATAAGAATGGGTAAGGCGAGAGAGAAGGTGAGAAAATGAATAATTATCCGATGGGGTTTTTTTTAATTTCTAAGTTTCTGTTTTGTATTCATTTGTGCAATTGGCCTCTCGGTTAGAATAGAGCACCTCTAGAAGCCAAAACTTCCGAAAAAATTAACTTAATAGAATCAAAAAGTTTGCGAAGTACGCGTAGGCGTGACTCGTCTCTGGTTGTAGAACAACAAATGATATTAAACAATAATTCAGAGTCAATTTACGAGAGACATTTTGATTGAAAAACATATAATAATTGTTAAATGGAACTAGAGAAAATCTTTGGTTAACTAAAAACGTAGTTCAAATATAAATATACGTTGAAATTAGTATGATTATGCACTGCTGCCCGTCATGGGGTAACATTTTCGCGAATTTTTTTTTTTCGCCCCCCCCCCGTCCAAAAAAGATCTCCTCCAATTAAATGCTTTTTGGTTCATTCGGAATTTTTTAATTGTTTTATTTAAAATTTTATTGCAATTGGCTGAATATTATTTTAAGTATTTGTAAAAATGTATGTTGATAATAAACTTGCTTATATGGCTCGATCTATAGAATGGTCACTAGTTTGCCGGAAAAATCGAGTCTGGGTTACAGATTCATGTCTAAAGTCCTACGAGTAACCTACTATAGAAACTGCTCGAGTTTTACATTAATTATCAAAAAACAATGCGGATTTTTCTTCAGAACTAAATTTTTCCTAGATTTTCTTCTAGATTTCAATGTAATTAAATAATCGTAATTATATTCGATGCTTTTTTTATTTCGTATTTTTGAGAAAGTTTCGAAAAATCTTAATTTTTTACCGAAACTCAATTTTAAGTAAATGAAATTTCAGCGGTGGAGAAGATTCATATCAAAAAAAAATACATTACTATTTAGAGAAATGCAACATTTTTCAAAAAATTCTGAAGCAAAATGTACTTTTTCATTTTTTATAACTATCATAGGCTATGATTCATAGCTTTCAAGATGAAAACCGTACAAGCCGAACGGTTCATCTGATTTCTTGAAAAACTTCCAGACTGCAAATATCCGCTGGTATATTCATATAATTTTAATTCAGGTATTAACAAACCAAAATTGCCAGAATTGTCTAATTCACCGGACCTTTATTATTTTAAATCTGGGATAATCTCCAAATTGTAAGGCAAATGTAGATTATTTTTTGTTCGCGATGTAGTATGAAAATTGTTAAACCAGCTGTTTAATAGTACTACACGTTTTTCAAGTACTGAGACCTTTTCGCTCACTGCTTTTTAGCTTTACTGTACAGCGGCGTACTACACTGTACAATGCAAAAATGTGCTTTACGTTTTGTATTACCCGCTAGTACACTCCCAAGTGTAGTAACCCTGTTATTGAAATGTGCTACGAGTTTTGTACTCGACCCTTTGGCATAACTCAAAAATGAGTAATAAGTGAAATAGCTGCTGGCTATATTAGACTTTTCATCAGGGTCAGTGAGTAGCGCAAGAATTGACATCAAATTTTTCCTTTCACATTTTTGCTAATTATTGGTAAACTGACAAATTGTCATGGACCATCTAAAATTAAATTTGATTACTAATTTGATAGAAGAAAGTTTTGAAGATGATAAATCGTTGGTTGATTAACTAAGCTTGCAATATATACCCATTAAGGTCAACTTTCACGGCAATACATGAAAGTCCCTTAGACAGAAAGTTTGTTTATAAGCCCCAGCTCCGGAGTTCATGATCAGTCTTGAGGACTAGGAGTCGGACGGTTTTAGATACACGTATTTTGATAATTTCTGATCAGCGAGTTGTGATTCATGTCAGGACGTGATAAGTACGTGATGCTCCTTGTAATATACTCTTTTACGTGGAGTAACCTTTAAGCCTATAACAATAAACCTCTGTAATGACGGCATCCAAGCGGGGAAGCGATTAATTTATGCCAATAACGTAGCTAAAAAGTCGTCGAAGCAAAAATCTTAGTTTGCCCTATAATTTGAAGCCACATCGACCCGAAGAGTAATATGTAATGAAGCAGAATGTTTTAGAACTGAATAACAAGATTCCACTCTGATTAGGGGTAGTAGCGTCGACTCTGATTGACATTTCTAGTACAATATACTGAAAATAACAGTTTGAGAAAAACCGAAAATGAATTTGTAGATCTATCCTTGATCTTGCCCGAAAAAATTACATCACAGAAATTTCTTTGCCATTACACCAATAGGTAAGTATCGTAACAAGGTGAACTTTTTCCAAACGCAATAAAACTATCTCCTCCCAGACGGTAATCAAATCAGCTCAAATTTCACAGATACGTAACGGAAGTATGTTCAATCTTTCCTTCGAGTTCTTTTTTGAATCCGGCGACTGAACATTCTAGAACGCGCAAATTAACGACGATTTGTTCGCAATTTAGACTTAAAAATCTATCTCCTCCGAGGATATATTGCAAAATGGCTCGAAAATTTATCAGTATCTCCTTAGAACAATTGTAAAAGTCCTCTCGACGGCTTTTTGCAATTCGAGCTAGAAACTCGAAATAATGGATTTTTTGTCATGTTCCAAAAAATTTCCGAAAAAAAAGTGATTCGTTTTTTCGAAAGTAGGCTCAAAAGAAAGACCAGTGAAACACTGATGAGAAGTTTGGCTTACGTCAAGTCGATATTTTGAAGTTTTAGATTGGTCAATTCGAGCAAACGTTATTTTTTAACTTTCATCTTTTAAAAATTACTTAGAAAAAGANTTTTTTTATTTTTTGCAAGTAAAGTTTTTTTCGTCATGGATGTATGTAATCTTCCACTTTTGGTTTAGCATATCCTCCATACCAAAGTAACTATTTTATTAATCTTTTCCATTAAGCAAATTTGTCCCACTACCTATTATTTTTATTATATCAGTATGTGATAACTGAAAACCACCTCTTTTTACATTATTTTTACGCATATGAAAATTTTATTATTACCCCCTTTATATGCTGCATAATTACTACCGAAGGATTATAATTATTTTTATTTATGGGTTATTTTGTTTTTGATCATCTGTCATTATTCGGGCATTTCAGTTAGCAAGCGATTTCAATGTTCTAGAAAAAAATATCCAGAAATAATTTGGTGTTTTTTTTNTTTTTTTTAATTGCAAACGATTCCCGAGGTGCTGAATGGTCAGATGCAATTGAAAAAATACCGAATTTTGACCGTGGTCGAAAATAACTACTGCACCCACAATCTCCTTAAGGCACATTTTACGGATAGGGGTACAAGTACACCAACTAACCATTTATGGAAACCCACTTTCGCGAAAAAATGGTTTCCATAAACGGTTATGAGTTTCCATTAAAAGGTCATGGAGATCCATTACAGGGTGATGGGTTTCCATTACATGGTAATTTTTAGTGAAATTTGAAAAGTTTTTTTCAGCCGAAAAATTGAAAAAAAAATTAAAAAATTACTTTTGAGGTTTTTTCTTAATATTACATTTCAGTGATCAATTAATTAGGCAGCCGAAATCAACAAACTTTTTAGAAGAGTTTTGAGCAAATTAAACACCAAAAACAGAGTTAATTTTACTCAAACATGCTTTGTTTTTTCAAAAATGAGTTAATAACCCATTGGGTTCCCATTACATGGTAATGAGTTTCCATTACAGGGGGTTTCCATAAATGGTTAGTTGGTGTAATGAACATGCTTCAATCTTCTCAAAACCTTAACATAAAGAAGTCATAGTCGATGACTGCTGAAAAGCTCAATTGTTTTTAAAAGGACTATTGGGATTTTTACGGTGTGACCTTTGAACTAGGAATCAACTGTAGTTACTAATAAATAAAATGCAAGGAGTGAGCAGGCTGCTCATGATTCTACCTTGGAAAATGACACTATAACAAAATAAAAAGTGTGCTGTGCTCCGTAATGCTCGACAATCAGAAAGTGCATTAAGGAGCACTTCGCCAAAACATAATGAATTAAATGTATGAAATGTTTACTGATTTAGGCAAAAAAATTAAATTCTGGTTCTGATTCTGAAACTCCAAAATCAAAGTTAAGCTATCGAATATATACTTTAATGATGCGTTACGGAGCAGTTAATTTTCTGATTTCAGATTTAAAATAATGAGTAAATAGTAATCTGTCGTTAAATCGCAAATGTTAATTTTTTAAATATAAAGACAACTTTTTCCAAAAATGATTTCAACCTATAGCTTTTAGTCACTGAAATTCAGTGCCAAATTTGAATTTGAAAAAATTCCGAACTTTAGTCTTATCCAGTTAAGTCTAGAATATTTTTTTGCCTAAATGACACCATTTCAACAAACATTGATTGAGTTAAGAGATGAAATTTAATGCCAAAAAGATGGCCGAAATTTTTGTAATAAGTGGTTTTTATATTCGAAAAATAGAAATTCTAATTATTGTTATTTATTCGCACTCAAAGGGTACAGAGTTGCTACTTTTAAATAATAATTTTTAAATACAATTTTTAAATAATGTAGTAGTTCTAAATTCTACTTTAAGGGGGTGGTGTTAGTGAATTTTGACATTTTGGAGGCTTGGTACGGCTAAACTGATGCCGGTGGGACATTTCGGATAAAAACATATGATCTCGATATTCCATTTAACAGTTTAGTACCACTCCCGCGAACCATGTGGTTAACCGCGGTTAAACACGAGTCCCTCAATTTTTTTTGAAGAAATAAGGATCCTAGAGCTTATATCGGTAATTTTTGACATTAAGTGAAAATCCGCAAAATTGTCTGAATTTTAGTGAATGGGAGCTGTTTTTTCCAATTTTTGCCTCAGGGGTCAGCAATCTGGTCCAATGTGCCGAAAAAGGGTGTTTTTTCCGACGTTATTATATAAGGCTTTTTCTGAGAAATTTTTTTCGATTTCGCGCACTTTTTTGTCGATTTACAGCCAATTAGGCCGAAATGCAACAAAAGTACTTCCGATTCGATGTTCACCATTCCTTGAGCTTGTTACATTCCGAAAATGACGTTTCTGGCATTTCCACAAAAAAAGCTTTACATCAAAACGTCGAAAAACACTCTTTTTCGGCACAGTTGACCAGATTTCTGACCCCTGAGGCAATAATCGAAAAAACAGCTCCCATTCACTGAAATTCAGACAATTTTCCGGATTCTCAATAAATCTAAAAAATTTCCGATATAAGCTCTAGGATCCTTGTTTCTTTGAAAAAACCTGAGGAACTCGTGTTTAACCGCGGTTTAACCAGATGGTTGGTGGGAGTGGTACTAAACTGTCAAATAAAATCGCGAAATCAAGGATAGATCTTTCATATGTATTTATTAGAAATGTCCCAACGCCATCAGTTTAGCCATACCAAGCTTCCAAAATGTCAAAATTCACTAACACCTACCCCTTAATAAAATAAGAAAAGCTAAATTATACGCATTTCAAGAAATTAAATTATAATCCTTGCTACAATTACCGATTTTCGACGAATAACATTCTCGACAAATTACTTTTTACCCAATTTAATGTATTGAAAAGATTGCATTCACAGTGACTTCACTTTGTAAGCATTTATTTGATTCTGTAACCCGATTAACGGAATTTCTCTCTGAATTGAGAGTTATTCTGAAAAAAATCAGCGGAAAAACTATTAAGCTAAAAATGTGAAAGTATTTGTATGATATAAATGATATCCTTATTCGATCTTAAACGCGTCAAAATCTCTAACCCATGTTTTAGTTACGTCACTTACCTATTAAAATGCGGGTAATTTAGCGATATTTCGCGTGGGTTAGAGATTTTGATGTGTTTTTGGTCGAATACAGATATTAAGAAGTTGAGAATTGTTTAAGCTCTATAAATAATCCGTAATTTTAGGATGATGGCGAGTTTCAAGATGACATATTTAGTGGTGAAATGGACGAAGATATAAACTCAGACATGTTTGACGAAGACAATCTCAATGACCAAAACGTAAAGTAAGCTCAAAACAATACCGTTTTTAAATAATTATCACCAGTAAAAATTGCAAAACTACTTCGGAAATCTTATTTAATGTTTTGGTTAATTTGAGGCAACATTGACGCAAAAATTCAAATAATGATAATTGAATGTTTAAAATTTTACTTCGGACCAGCTTAGCTGGTCCAGTCATTAAAGAGAATAACTTTCTGGTTTTTGGTTTCATACCTATTATGGGTCCTCCTGGAACATATTAGCTATTTTTTATCCAAAATTTTAAATATAATTCGGCTTTTGAAAACGACTCATCCGATTGAGTCTTTAGATAGTTAAAACTGAGCACAACTATTAAGAGATTAATAAATTAAAAAAGGTCCGAATCAGACCATTGTTTCAAATTTTTTAAAGAAAAACTGATAATTAAACAATTTCAGTAATCTCCGAAAAATATTAAAAAATGGTTCGATTCACTAAATATTTCTGCTTAGTTTCAGGTATCTAAGAACTTAATCGGATTAGTCGTTTTCAAAAGCCGAATTATATAAAAATTGTCACATTAGCTTAATTTTAGCATAATTTACTATCCGCCAATCAAAACGTTTTAATCTGTCAAACAAGTAGGTAGTTGCCAAATTTGATCGTTGTGATTGGCGGATAGTAAATTATGCAAAAATGAAAAACGGAAGCAAAAATGTGACAATGGGACAATAATGGTTATCGATAATAACTAATTGAAGAAAGCGCGCTTTGTCCCTTACAATTTCTTATTTAAAATCGTCTAAATTTGTTCATTGTTTTCTAGAAATGAAGATGAAAATTCAAGATCGGGAAATTCTGCGGAGGAGCAAGACTTATTTGAAGAATTTTCTGATTCACTTACTGAGCTAAGGGTTGGCAAAAAACTTTATCAAAGTGGAGATGAAGTTGCTAGCGGCGATGATAGTGGACAAACCAATGCTGATATGAAATCCATCCCGGTAAATTTTACTAAACTAGACTAAGGTCATTTAGAATTTAGGTCGTAGGATTTTAAATGTTATTTTTGACAAAACCGTGATGAAAACTAAAATTTTGGCATATTGATTTGACAACTCTTGCAAATTCGGTAGCATTCGCCGATTTTTTAATTTAAAATTATTTTGTGGATTTTTTAGGGATTTTCCAACAATATCTCAAATTCCTCATTTCGGAACATTTATTGATCTCTACCATGGAAATGTGCCCTCAGACAGATCAAATACATATATGTATGTAATGTAATATAAAGGAACATATGGATTACCGGACCTCAGAGTACAAATCCTAAATATTTGAATGATACAAACAACGCAAGATATAAGCACCCAATCAAAACCCTTTATTGTGGAATAGGCCGATTTCATTGGTCAGGTTNAGAAAGGATCAACCAATCAAATGCTCAGATTTCGCGTTTTTTCAAATATTTAGGATTTGTACTCTGAGGTCCGGTAATCCATATCATATGATAATTTTCTCTAGAAATAAATAGAAGTGATATGATTAAGCACTCAGTTAATTTGTATTTTAGGAAGATGAGTGGAGTTGTTATTCTTACCTCGATCGTGAGTGAAAATGTTTATGATGAATATGGATTTAAAATAAATACTCTGAATATTTACTAGTAATATATTTTATTTAAATCAATAAAATGAGAGGTAATAAGGCAAATTTAAATAATTGTGAGAGAATGAAATTTGTCAACCCTGAAATAAATTATTCTGTTTTGGCGACAAACTATTGATAAATACAGATATTGATGACAAAAATGATTGTTACAAATATAAGAAAAATATCTGTTGATGTATAAAAAAGTCAAAATAAAATATTTTGAAGCCTTCCTGATTCATTATTCTCTAAATTTTACTGTAAGGTAGGAACGTCGAAAAGTTTTTTCTAAACATTTTTTAAATTATGTTTAAATTGAAGCCCTTTAAAAAATTACGTTCAGTACAAAAAATTTATACAAAGTTGTCAGCTACTGCTAAAACTCAGTTAAACCTGATCGCTGAAATTTCGAAATTTATTACATGGGCAGAACAGATGTACAGTTTGTATACATACAAAGTATATTGATACCTCTAGCCTTCAAGAATTCTTTTGAGATATCTCAACCTACGCATATTACGACCGATTTAAAAAGGGTTTCAAAAATAATTTAAAATAGATGCATTTGTTCAAGCAATATGCGATTGGCATGATTCGTATCTAGTTCTTCGCCGCCGTGGGCTTTTTTCCGAAATTTTGCTTCAAATGCAAGAAGATTGCATTAAACTAAAAAATGGTTTATTAAATAATGATTAAATACAGTTTTCTTGCATTTGAAGCAAAGTTCGGGAAAAATAAGCTGAAGGAATACGGTATTGTTTGGCGACGATGAATTAGATACGAATCGTGCCAATGGCATATCACTTGAACAAATGCATCCGTTTTAATTTATTATTGTAATCCTTTTTAAATCGGTCGTTTTATGCGTGGGTTGAGATATTTGAACTTGATAATACCTGACAAGAGGCTTTGAAGGCTCGAGTTATCGATAAAGTTTGTCTATACACTTTAGTTAACCCTTTAGTTAACTACCCTTTAGTTAACTAAACATCTGTTCTGCCCATGAAAACCACTTAAAATTTTCAGAAATCAGGTTTTACAGAGTTGAACAACCCCTCGAAGATCTCAAAATATCTCATATCCTTTTCTAAACCTAGGTTCATCTTAAAAATGCTTATTATCTCTATAGCGCGTGTTCAAATCTCACTAATGGTGTCTTAGTGATTGTATTGAGTATGATTATAGGCAAGGTTGCTTGGTATTGGGACTGCCAAAGTTGATCGGTGTGTAATCACTCAAGCAATCACTAAGACAATCACTTATACAAAATTGGTGGGATTCGAACACGCGCTGTAGAGAAAGTAAGCATTTTTAAGATGGACTTAGGTTGGGTAAAGGATATAAAGTTTCAAATAAATGAAAATCTTGAGAAGAGATTTTAATTTCGCGATAGGGAGTCCCTTAACAAAAGCTAGAGATTCATGAATCATGATTCTTTCGAAAATAATTTCGAGAAAGATTAATAGGCAATTTTTAAAACGGGTTTTCATTTTCAGCAGTAGTTTTGCCGTTCCTACCTTATTATACTGCCAATTAATGTTGTATACGAGTCAAAGTATAACTTCTCCCAAAAGTTGAATCCAAAGCAACAAGGATTTGCAACCCATCAATCATATTAGACCTGATTCGCATCACATTGGGTTCTCGAGGGTTTTAATTTGATTCGTATAGTATTCAATTAATTGTATTATTTTTAGAACTACATTTTCAAATTGGCAAACTGAGACTCGAAAACTTCCTCGGAAATGATAGATTTGAAAATCAGCTAATAAAATCAGTATTTTTCGAAGAGCAAATCATTTTTAAATATCGGAAACCATCGTAGAGCCTGTCACATTAGTAGTTATCGATGCATTTTTAATGATTTGAGCATTACAGTTTGGACTGGTCAACAAGTCGCAATTTGTCAAAATAATTGAAGAATCATTTCGGTCGTTTGGCCCCGCAGATCTTCCATTAACGAATACGCTTGCTGAAAAATTAAACTTGGACTTTTGGAAGGGTGAAAATTAAAATATCGAAAAATTAAAAACGTCAAAAACAATGTGTAGATTTTTTGTTTGATTCTACTACATATCTCCTATTCACACTTTTGTTAATATTCCGGCTCTCCTACCTAAAAACACACTATGTTTCCTAATCAGGGCCGGGATATTTACAAAAGTGTGAATAAGGGATATAAGATGATTTTGGACAATTTCTCATCCTCTTCCAGGAACAACTTGTACACTACGGACCAAAAATATGTTCTAAAATTGAATATTAATATAGGAGAAGCCCTTTATTCGAAAGAGCCAATATCGCGAAAAAGCTCATGAGACCGAAAAACTCCCTCTCAATTCTACGCATCTCGTTGATTCACTTTATTCGAACTTATTGTTCAACCCCTGATAAAATTGAAAAACTGTTCAAATTATGACGTCATTTCGAACGCCTACTTGTTTTTTGAAATAAAAACTTGATTTTTGTCCCCATATCGCCGAAAGTGCCAATGTCGCCGTAATTTTTTGGTATATCCCACTGTGATAAAAATTCAACAACGGAATTAAAATAGCCAATAAAAAATGTATGACAAATTGTATTTAAAAAATTCCAGCCAATGTAAGCTCGCAAATATCGCGGGTAACTTACTTGGCGCGGCAATCAAATGAAGCTGAGAAGGTTATAGCTACTGGTGAGACAATTCTCCCATTGGCTAAAATAAAACCTGTATATTGATTCGGTTATTTTACATACATGTTTACTTGTTAATCACTGAATTAAATAATACATACAGTTTTATTATAATTTCAACTGATTTATGTTGGTCATTTGAATTATGATTTTTTAGTTATATCACTTATTGGTATTAAAACACTAAAATTTGTTGAAATATCGCTTGATTCAATAATTATTGAAACAAAGTAAACGTTGAAAAAACATTTATTGCAGATTAATTTTTTGAAAGCGACTGAATAAACTAAAAACTCAATAAATTTTATTGTTTTCGGATATAAAAGATGATATTTAATATAATATAATCCCTTCCACTGGAAGGCTTCCAAGCATGAGAGCCATTCAGGGACTCAAATTGTTTTCAAACGCCGCTAAGACGTAAAAATTATCAAATAAGGTACTTTAAGCTTAAGGGAGTACCCCACGCGGGTTTTATTTCGGATCTCAGACATGGTAGATAGCTAATTTTTATCGCATTCTCATTTTTGTTATCGGTTTCAATCCTAAAAAATTAAAAAAAAAATTTTTCGATGTAAAAAATTTCCAAAATTTCCTATTTTTTTCTAAGTATAAATTTCCTTCTATTGTCTGTAACTTTAAAGTTGAAATCCGTTGACGCTGATTTTTGTTGATGAGTTCACACTTAGATTTCAATCTTAAAAAAAAATAAATTTTAAATTTCGAAAAAAAAATTCTGAAATTTTTTTAGATTGATAAAATCGACGTACCCACGCGGGTTTTATTTCGGCTCTCAGACATGGTAGAAAGCTAATTTTCATCGCATTCTCATTTTTGTTATCGGTTTCAATCCAGAAAAATTAAAAAAAAAATTTTCGATGTAAAAAATTTCCAAAATTTCCATATTTTTTCTAAGTAAATATTTCCCTTCTATTGTCTGTAACTTTTAAAGTTGAAATCCGTTGACGCTGATTTTTGTTGGATGAGTTCACTTTTGATTTCAATCTACATTAAAAGAAATAAAATTTTTTTAATTTTCGGAAAAAAATTCTGAAATTTTCTTAGATTGATAAAATCGACGGACCTTATTTCGGCTCTCAAATTTAGAGAATGCTAATTTTTATCTCATTCTTATTTTGTTATCGGTTTCATTCCAAAAAAATAAAAGAATAAAAATTCGATGTAAAAAATTTCCTATTTACTTCTAAATTGACTCGTCATTTTCAGCTTATTTCGACCAGGAATTACGTGTTTTATAAGAAAAGACACCATACATACATTTCACTATGTGAAATTAACTGGCTGTTCATTAAAAATATGAATTGTTGAAAAACTATAAAAATTATAATCTTCCAAGAAAATATTTTATCTGTATTTTTCAGAAGCAAAACTTGACTGCGCATAAAACGCATAATTACAAAGATAGCCAAAATACGGACGCATAAAAATCACGAACTCGCAATTTTAAGAAAGTGCTTTTTTTCGCGAAAAAATTTGCTTACTGTGCTCCAAATGAAATTGAACTAGCGCTCAGGGTACCAAAAAACAGCCATTTTGAGGACTTTATCAGTGATTGTAGGCCAAATTAAAGGAAAAAAAATAATATCTGAGCGCATAATTTTTTAAACTAGCAATTTAGGTATGCTCACAAAAATCAGAAAATTATGTTATACATCGCTAAATGAAATTGAACAGATAAAGTCGAAAAATGACTTTTTGGACCGGTAAAAATACCGGTACGAATCATTCAAAAAACTTTTTGTCACTTTTTTCGAAAAATTTAGACAAATATCTCCTGGGTCTTAGAACATGAAACTCAAGCAACTTTTATTCAGCTCAGAACAAACGTTTGAAATCACTAAAATGGCGTGGGGTACTCCCTTAAATATGTCATAGAATTTTCAATAAAATGAAAATTTTTACTTTATCACTTTTTAGGAAAGTATCTAAGGTTTCATATTTTTTTTGTTTTGTTCTGAACTTTCGATTGACAGTTCATTTCTTTAAAAAGTGATCTCTAAAAACTCGAAAACTTTTAGTTTCTGACTAATTAATTTCTTGAAAGGAATCAAAAAAAATTTAAATTTGAAAATTTTATACACTTAGAACTTAAGTCTATCCTTGATCTCATAAACTAAAAAATAATCAACGTTTGGTTTCTTAAACATTTCTCGATGTACCTGCTCAAAATAAGGTCCCCGAATGAATATTTATGCTGAAGGGGAATATCGATACTTTTATCAGTGAGGGGGTTAAAGTAATATTTAATGAATTTTGATGAATAACAATTAGGCTATGAAGAAATTGGATGAAAATTATTTTTGGGTTTTCGGTAAATTGATGGATGAAATGATCAAACTAAGCACCAGCTTTATAAGTTATGGAACCCTCCATTTTTTAACAGATTTGGCTTTTTACTAACAGATAATGGAAATATTTTTTGGTCAAAACTTAGAAATATTATGGATTAACTGTTTCTCGAAAAAATCTAAAATTATGGTTATTTTTATGTCAAGGATGTAGTTGTCGCAAGTTCGAAATTTCCAACAGTCCCTCCACGACAAAATTAAATGAGGTTTTTTCTGATTTTGAACAGGATTTTTCATATCCTTTTCCCAACCAAGTCCATCTTAAAAATGCTTATTATCTCATTAGCGCGTGTTCGAATCCCACTTATGTTATCTCAGTGATTGTCTTGATTATGATTATAGGCAAGGGTGCTCGATATTGGGACCGCCAAAGTTGATCGGTGTGTAATCACTCAAGCAATCACTAAGACAACATTAGTGGGATTCGAACACGCGCTATACAGATAGTAAGCATTTTTAAGATGGACTCAAGTTGGGAAAAGTTTATGAAAGAAATTGATGTACTTTATTTAGTATATTGACCAGAAATTTTAATCCAAATTTAATGAAATAAACGAAGTAAAAAACGTCGGAGTTTTAAATTTTGGGTGAATTTTGATTGGCAGAAATCTTAACCAATCAGCATCGAAGATTTTAATGAATTTTCAAACTTAGTTATTTACAGTAGTTTGAAGGAATTTCTTGGGTACATTTTGTCCAGTTACAGTTTCTCTCATTTTATACATTTTTTGTAATATCAAAAAGTTTTTTCCAATAAATATTTCTGCTACAGACAATTTATTTTAAAAATAGGTTTTCCATTTTTTAATCACAGATCTCAATTCAAGATGATCCTCGCGTATAGTCGGAAGGTAAACTCATTCGCCTTCCTATTGTTTAAGTAGTTAATAGGCGGGAACTGACAAATTTTTGAATACTGGAATGAGAACAATATATTTTTGATTTATTTAGTAGACATTCTAAATAAACGATCAATATAAATTAAAGTATTTTTATATGATAGCAAATATATACAACATGCCACACTTTTGCTGCAGATCCTATTTTTTCTGCTGAATCACACATCCGCCAACCAATAGCTTGAATTTACAAACACGTAAGTGTTCAACAAATTTAAATGCTCATTGACCAATGATCGGTGTCAATCAGGTTTCAGCAAAACGGAGATCGGGAGCAAAATGTGACGCACTGTTTATTGATAACGGGGCCTTCTGGACATTTTTTGCCACGTTTTTAGCCATAATTTTTATATTATTCGGCTTTTGAAAACGACTCATCCAATAATGTCCTTAGATAGCTTAAACTGAGCACAATAATTAAATAAAAAATTGGTCGGAATCGGACCATTTTTTTCTGAGATTAGTGAAATTGTTCAATTATGAGTTTTTGTTAAAAAATAAGAAACAATAGTCTGATTCTTACAACTTAATAGGATGAGTCGTTGTCAAAAGCCGAATTATATCAAATTGTTGGCTAAAAAGTGGCGAGCAATGCCCAGGAGACCCCGTAATCGATTAAACATGATATTGTTCAATGTATGTTTCATATTGTGAAATAGAAACGTGTATTTAATAAACATTAAGCCCATTGTTCCCATTCCTGTATAGAAATTTTTTATTTTTGCTTTTTATTAACAACTGTATTACCTTGTGCGAGTCTAGTTTGCCGCATTCTCCTCGCTAACATTTGGCCAAGTTTTTGGCGAAATTGGGTACTTAGAAACGAATAAATGAAAGGATTGACCACGGAGTTTGCTGCAGCTCCAATATTCGCCAGATCGTTCAAGAATTTACATAGGTCTCGTCGTATGTGAACATTTATCACTCTGAGCATATTTCTCATGTGAAATGGGGTCCAACATAATAAAAATGTGATTACCAATATAAGAACAATCCTGAGAAAGGGTTTGATAAATGTGTTCAAAAAATTTTATTTTTGAAAAAATATTTTGTTTAGAAGAATAACTTATTTACTGGAATGACTGAAAATTTTAGCAGGTTTTCAATGAAGTTTGTTGTGCCAAATTCAGATATATCAATATTCATACGCTTGACTAGATCGATATCGACGCCTTTTGAAAATTTTGGCTAGGGGCGCTCCTGAGCTAGAATGGAAGAATAGAGACATTCAAATTTTGGATTTTCTGAGGTCGTATACAAATTTTGAAATCCCTTAGTAGGGTATAACCACCTTAATTATTTAATGCAGATTTCCTGACAATAAAATTAACATTATTAAAAATTCGCATACCCAACAATGAATTATTAAAAATGGTATTTATTTATCAAATTTATCCTGCCCTTGTTACTTTCTGATCTCGGGAGGTGGTTCTTGATTTCTGTTTTTTGGCCATTCCACGTTTCCGACTATCATTGCTAGCTTTCATCGAAATTAATATAATACGAGTATAACATGAGATAATTATAAGTAAAGGCATCACATACCCAACGCCAAACAATAGAGAAAGGTACTATAAAAGACTTTTTAATATTCGACAATTTAAATTTCCTTATTTTTGAGAAACAGTGTCTAGAAATAATACTCTGATCGTCCTTATATTTTGAAGTCTTAAAATAAAAACCGTCAATTCATTTCTACGACATGTCGCGACATTGTAAATTTTTGAAATTTTGTCCGATCATCATTTCTCTAACTTTTTTGGTTCGGGAATTATAGGCTATAATTTATAGCCATTTAGTTAAGACGAAATTTTGAAAGTGGAAAAATTGAAACTTATCTGGGTAGAAAATTATAATTTCCCTATTTTATCTAGATTAAAACCTCAGGTTCAATTAATTTTAGAAAACAAAAATGTCAAAATCATGAGCGAGATGTTGATTCGCCCTATTTATCAAAAAGTCTTCACCGACTACCTAATGATTCAGAAACGTTTTGACTAATTCCCCACGATTCAGAGTTTTATTTTTATGGCATTCATTCTGAGATTCACCCTTCGTATGATTAATTTTGTACGTTAAGTATTTTGAATTTCTAGGAAACTATTTCATCATTTGAACTCCCGCAATAAAGCCTTGCTCACTTGATGGCACTCATGAGCGACTGGCTCTCGAGGGACTTTTTTGTGAGACAAAAGTCTCGGTCGAAAAAAGCCGGATCAGTTGCCTCGTTCCGTGATTCTTATATTGATACCTCAAATTGAAAAACTTATGGTTTGGCTCAAAACGATGTTTAAGAGAAAATTGTTTGGGCTTTAAACTGTGTCAAATCATAATTTCGTGGCATGTAAAGGGAATGAATATCATATTTTGAAATTCGTAAGTGCCGCGGGATGCCGACTGACACATGTCTGAGTTGAGGGTTGTTTTGAAATGCTGAGTACATGGATTAAAAAGTCAATAAATCGTATTCGACCCTTAAAAGATCATTTTTGCAGATAAAAATTTTTAAAGCCAGTGAAGACTGTACGTTACCTGACTATATTTTACATCTATAGGACAAAAACATGCAGACTTAGTTATATCAGTATGATGCTTTGAACAATAACTTGAATTATAAACTTCTGTATTCATTTCATTAATTTTATCCACCAATGGAGTATTTAAAGGTTCATTTGCACACTCCAGTTTCGGCGTACAAGCTTATTGATGAGTTTGAAATAATAATGAAAAACACTGTGTCCTGGGCGCATTTAATATTTGAATTATCGGTAGTGTTAACTTTTGTAATTGAATATTCATCCTGAACTTTCGGTCGTACTAAAAATGAGAGTCTCATCATGACACATAAAGTTAAGGGGGGTATCCGGTGCAACTCTGTTTGGCTTATAACTTTCAATACCGATAAATCAGCGAAAACATCATACAAGCTTGGTCTCAAATCTCTATTATGTTACGTTCAACCGCTAGAAGGCCAGCAAGGTCACATCTTGAAAATCCATTTTCTCCTAAAATACACATAAGATGGAATGTATTTTTAGGTTATGACTTCCTCAAGATGATATCAAAAATGAAACTACAAGTCAAAAAAATATGGATAATAATGTAGATAATCCTTAAAATAATTACAAATAAAAGTTTTCTCGTGTACGAGTTTTTAATGACGGTATGAGCATTTATAGGCCAATAATTTGCACTTATGGCGCTAACTATAAGTCAATTTGTGCAGATGGGTCGCTAGAGAACAAAAACGGATCAAACTTTCGAACTTGCTTTCTAGCGACCTTTTATCACATAAGTGATTCATAGTTGTCAATACGTCCATCAGAAAGTCCACTCCAAGGATTCTTTTGGTGGTATTTGCAAATGAATTCGACAACCTTGAAATTGACTTTCATCTTTGACCAGTCATTTAAAGAGTACGCTGGCGCTTGATTTGCGGTTTTCAGAGCCAAATAACTTATGTTATGAATATTTGACCTAAATCATTTTTTCTTCAATTTCGAAAAAGAAAAAAAATCCCACGGTTTAACATGACCAGAAAAATTCTGACCATGTTATAGAGATATGAGATCCAGCTTGTCAATTTTTAATTAGTTAGAAATTTATAATTTTTTTTAACTCGAAGTTTCAAACGCATTCCATTACACATATATGAATCTGTGAGACCGGTTTTGTTCGGACTACTCCAGTCCTGTAAACATCTATTCTTTTCATAAACTGAATGTATTATTGTGGGAATCGCCATAAAGAAGGTATAAAAATGTCAAAAAGAAGATTTTTTTATGCAATTTGAAAATTTTCCAAAATTTCTCGTTCTTTCTCATATATAGGCGAGGCTGACCTAGGTTATGTCTCAAATATAGAAATTACATGTAGGACACTTATAAAAATGTTTAAGAAGCCATTTGATCAACTTTGAGGCGAAGATTGAAAAAAATTGCCACAAAAACTCAATTTTTTTTGAAATATCACGTTCTGATTGGTCAAAAATGAACTAATCAGCATTGAGGATTTGCGGTGACCAAAATGGTCGCCATAACTGGAAAAAATTTATGTTTGAAAAAAAGTATCGCATGAACCCATAAATTCGATCTAATACTATTTTGATGCACGTTTACCACATTTTTTTTTGTTTATCAACTTCGGACAGCCTATTTAAGCTTATAGGTCAAAAAATAAGCTGACTATCAGTTATAAATTGCCAGATATAGCCATTCGATACAACATTTTTTATTCAATATTAGAATCAAGCGCATAAGTTCGGCCACATAACCATACTTTGAGTCAGAGTCTGACAAATAAATGAAGTGCCGCGACTGACCAGTTGGCCTGAAATAAATTATCATGGCTACCCTATTATCTTTTCACCGACGGCATACGGGGTGAATAATCTCCAATGCAGATTCATGGCAGATAAAACCTAGACAACGGTCTATTCGGCCGAACCTTTTTTTTAAACTGGTACATCAGTTAACCGCAAAACAATTCAAAGGTCTACAAGGTGAATTTTCTATAGCAACATAAAATGAACTTTTTTTTCAAGTTTATTCTGAAGGTGCTTTTAGGGCCTCGGTGCTATTAGAAAGATCCGGATATGGGCGCTTGATGAAAAAGTGTTTTACTGGGTATATATATTCCCTTTAAAGCCCCTTAATATACCATCAAAATTATGTTTTACAATCAAGGCAAGTTTTGTAACGTTTGAATTTTCGTATTATTGCTTTTTTACAAAATTTTGAGTTCTTATTTAACTCTTCGAATTCGTCAAATTTTGAGATATTTTTGGAAAAAGTTCCGAAAATTATAAAAAAATTTTCCTTATCTTTTGCTAAATTTTTTTGTTAAGTTTTTTTTTAACATCAACGAGAAAAACTCTACTCTCCTTTTTTATGCTTTTTAAAAAATCATATGACACATTTTTCTCATTTTTTATTCAAAAATTTTTAAACTTATTTTTCTGAATTAACCGGCTAAAAATATTCCGTATACCACCTATGATTTTTTCAAATATGTTCTCGTTTTGTTCCTGCTATCTTGTTGAAACTCTAAATCATAATTTTGGCAACAAAACTACGGTTTGGGAGAAATTGGTTGAAGCCCTCGTTAATCAAAAATAAAGAAATTTTTTTGACTGGAACTTGCCAAATTGTTAAGCCGTTTTGTCCACCGATGTCAATTTATTTCATTCATCTCATGAAAAAAATATTTTTTACGATGTGCCAATTTTCGAATTTTTCGGAAATTTTAAATTTTTGATTTTAACGTAGAAATAGTATGAAACCAAATAAATAAAATAAATTGAAAAAGGTGGTCGGGACTGTTTTTTTCGGTTACTAATTAATTATAATAAAAAAAATATTTTACCTCAATTTTGACGCCTTCAACCTAAATCTCCCGTTTTTTGAGTGTGTTTTTCGAAAGCGATTTATAAAGTAAAAATTAAAGATCTAAACAAATCAGATTATACGAAGTACGCTCAAAGGTAGCACCTTACATTTTAAAAACATTATATTTAAAAATTCCGAAGTGTCAAAAAATTTACCATAATTAGAAAGAGAATTGAAAAAGTGCAAATCTGTCAAATAGCACCGACCTTCTTAACTCGTAGACTTTAGACATGAATCTGTACCCAGACGTCGATTTCCGGCAACTAGTGAGCATTCTTATAAATCGAGCCTATATAATGCAAGTTTCTATTTCACCTAACCTTAATATTTCAAAAGACTTAGATCATTATTCCGCCAATTTTGTATACAATTAAAAAAAAAAAATTAAACGAATTAAAAGGCATTTAATGAGGATAAGAAACAAAAAATTGCGAAATTTACTGTCACTCGACTATAAAAAGTGCATAATGAGAATGAAATTAAACCTTATTTATATTTAAACTACCTCATATAAAACTTCAAATATTTTCTATCGCTCTGTCTAAACATAATTATATGTTTTCTAACAAATTCTCTAGTAAATGTCACTTAATTTGTTTGTGAAATAATATTTGTTGTGAATATATATCTTTATGCGTAGGCGTAATCCTGTAATCATTTTTTTTCCAAGTTTTGACTTCTAGAAATGCTCTATTTAAACCGAGCCTACTGTAATGCAATAAAGTCTTAGAAATTCGTTACGATTCTTTTAAGGGGTTTCCGCATGATTTGAGTACTTTTGAAAAAAAATATTAGTACCAATATACAGTTATTTGAAAAAGTACTCAATTACGTCCCAATTCCAGGTCAACTTCAAACGTTTTTAAGACTTTTTGTCATTACATGAAAGTCTGAATAAATCACGTGACAAATAATCCAGAAATAGGTTTAAAATGTCATTAATAAATTCTTATTTCTTGAAAAATAAGATCACGTGACTTTTTGGAAATATCATTATGTTCAAAACTCTAAAATGAGGTGTTTATCATCCACAAATTTTTTCGGCGTAATTTGAGTACTATTTGTGTACTTGAGCCAAAACCTTATTTCTTAATTTGAAGGTCACGTGATCGTTTTGGACTTTAGGTTATCGCGGAACAAAGATCTTAAAACTTCTAAAGAACATCTTTACTTATTTCAAAACGGGAATTTAAGCATTTTTGAAAAAAACAGTACTATTTTGACCGACCTTATTTCTTGAATATACGTCACGTGATCATTTTTGGGCTTTGGTGTAATGAAAAAAGTCTTAGATCTTTTTTGATTACACTGAAGGTTTTATTGGTGATTCAAAATTTTTGCAAAAATAAGTACTGTAATACAGTAAAATTTTCCAAAAAAAAACGCACAACTCATTTTGTTTTCAAGTAATCGATAACTTTATAACTGATCTTGTCATCTAGTTTAAGCGTCGTAAAATGCGATTTAATGGTGAATGGTCACTCTGCCGGAAATCGAGTCTAGAGTTAAGGGAGTGGTTGTCGAAGATTTGACAGTTTACGAAGCTATTTTTGGAGGTAAACTAGCAGTGCTGATATCCCAAAAACTTTTGCATCTTGAAAAACAACTCTTCACAGTGATTTGTAATTTGACAGTAATGTGATACAATCCCACCTACGCCTACGCTTTTCAAAAGCCTCCTAAAAAACACTCAGAATAAATTTTCTCCTGCAATTTTTACCATTTTTCATTATTTTTGTTGTGTCAGGCTCCAGAGAAGCCCCACACATAATGCAAAAGCGCCTTTTCCTCTGATTTTTTCTTTTGGCGGCCAAAAAACAAAAACAAAAATTATTGGTATATTTATGATTTAAATTGAAAGTGCGCTAATTTGTTTTCTTTTGACGCTACCGAGTTAAAAATTGCACCAAAATCCTTAAAAGTGTTTAAATTTACGGTAAAAATCAATTTTGAAGCATTTTGTCAATTTTTTTTGCTTTCTAAATTTTGTCAAAATTCAAAATAAAAATGAAAAGTTGACATGGCTCCCAAGAGACGCCTAATCAAAATTTCAAAAAAACTCTTTAATGGATTGTCAAACAAGTATTTTGCTTTCAGATGCAGTATGAGTCGAAACTGTATCTCTCGAACTGGTGGAGGAGATACCTTTTGACTGAGACTCCCAAACTGACCATTTCAAAATTATAATTTTTGTTTTTTTGCATTTTTGTCCGCTGAAAGCAAAATTTTAAAACAAAAGCGCTTTTGCATTATTTGTGAGCCTGACACCAAAAAAAAATGGTGAAAATTGAAGGAGAAGATACAAACTGCGTGTTTTTTAAGAAGCTTTTTAAAAGCGTAGGTGGGATTGTATCAGATTACTGTTAAATTCAAAATTACCGCGAAAGTTGGTTCTGTTAGTTACAAATGTTTTTGGAATATCACTTTTGCTAGTTTGGCGGGAAATGGCCTCGGAAGAGGCTCAAATTTGCGACACCCAGTCGCTTAAGGAGGTACTTATCGCAAAAGAGGTTTTTTCATAAGGGATGTTGCGAGTAAACTAAGTAAAAGAATGACTCAATTTTAAAAAAATAAGAATAATAAATGAAAAGCTGTTGATCAAGTTCAATGTCAAAGATTATAAGATCCGATGAAACTGCCAAAAAATTTTATAATTTGAAAAGCCGGGTTTTTGTCCTCAATTTGTTTTTAAAATGATCTAAATAATAACATCCGTAGCTGAATCAATGATACAGTGTCATACATGGTCATTAATTATGACTAATGATGTTCTGATATTCTGAGATCTAAATGCGTGTCACTTATATTCACGCAAATGGATTTTTCGCTTGTAATCTGTAGTTTTTCGAAGCCAATCTCCTCCATTTAAGTGTCTAAAAGCCCAAATTCTTAATTTCATTCCGAGCAAGTCTTTAAAATGCCTTTTTCTTTGTTATTTTATACCTATTCAAGAAAAAGTGCTGCACACCAGATAGTTATCGACACAATGCGAACATATTTAGGATGGTTTCGAGCTCGTTTCATTAACTGCAGAATATAGCCTGAAGCATCTGCAGGCATTATTAAAATAAATCTATCTACTGAAAGCATCACAAGAAAGAAAACAGAAACAATCAGCATCACATTGGTTATTGAATTGTGGAAAAAACAGCCAATTTTACCATATCTCCTGTTGTTTAAGGTTGATTATATTTAGATAAATATAATAAAAATAATACATAAAATAAAACAGGGCGAGTTGATCTTATTTTCGATTAATTTAAAAATGATTTCTTATTGTTTTAATTAAGGCCACGGTAATGGAAGCACGATAACCATTCAAGGCATCTTATAAAAATTTTCATGCCAAGGCTTTTTTTCTTGCAAAATTTTGCAAAGTTTCTTGCAAAGTTTTTGAGACGATTTTTTCTTGAAAAATCAAATCACTGTCGTGAGTAGTGAGGGAAAGCAGCGCACGGTGCTCTCTATGGTCATTCTGACAAATCGAAATGATTCTCAGTATTCTGACAAATTCGAAAAAATAATTTGTCAGACTTCTGAAAAATTTTCAAAAAATTTTCGAAAAAAATTTTGGTCATTTTTTTTCAAAAAAATTTTGGTCAATTTTCAAAACATATTTTTGGTCATTTTCAAAGAAAATTTTGTCAAAAAAATTTGAAAAAATATTTTTTGATTATTACAAGAATATTTTTTGTAAAAAATTTTGGTCAATTTTGAGAACATATTTTTGGTCAATTTTCAAGCATATTTCAAGGAAATTTCTTAATTTTTTTTTGATTCAAATTGAAATTTTTTACTGGTTTATAAAATGATAAAATTCTGACAGAAAAATAAGTCACCGGAAAAGTCGACCAAAATCTCAGTCAAGAATAAGAAAAATCTGCTCGCTGGATTTCGGAATCAAATTCATACTTTATAATAAATAAATATATTTCATATTTATACGTTTCTGAAAATAAAAAGACGTATATATTTCATATTTATACGTTTCTGAAAATAAAAAGACGTATATATTTCATATTTATACGTTTCTGAAAATAAAAANACGAGTAAAAAATGCCACCAAAATCCTTAAAAAGTGTTTAAATTTACGGTAAAAATCAATTTGAAGCAATTTTGTCAATTTTTTTTGCTTTCTAAATTTGTTCAAAATTCAAAATAAAATGAAAAGTTGACATGGCTCCAGAGACGCCTAATCAAAATTTCAAAAAAACTTTTAATGGATTGTCAAACAAGTATTTTGCTTTCAGATGCAGTATGAGTCGAAACTGTATTCCTCGAACTGGTGGAGGAGATACCTTTTGACTGAGATCCCAAACTGACCATTTCAAAATTATAATTTGTTTTTTTGCATTTTGTCCGCTAAAGCAAATTTAAAACAAAAGCGCTTTGCATTATTTGTGAGCCTGACACCAAAAAAATGGTTGAAAATTGAAGGAGAAGATACAAACTGCGTGTTTTTTAAGAAGCTTTTTAAAAGCGTAGGTGGGATTGTATCAATTACTGTTAAATTCAAAATTACCGCGAAAGTTGGTCTGTTTAGTACAACATGTTTTTGGAATATCACTTTTGCTAGTTTGGCGGGAAATGGCCTCGGAAGAGGCTCAAATTTGCGACACCCAGTGAAGGAGTACTTATCGCAAAGAGGTTTTCATTAAGGGATGTTGCGAGATAACTAAGTAAAAGAATGACTCATTTTAAAAAAAATAAGAATAATAAATGAAAAGCTGTCGATCAAGTTCAATGTCAAAGATTATAAGATCCGATGAAACTGCCAAAAAATTTTATAAATTTGAAAAGCCGGTTTTTGTCCTCATATTGTTTTTTAAAATGATCTAAATATAAACACCGTAGCTGAATCAATGATACAGTGTCATACATGGTCATTAATTAATGACTAATGATGTTCTGATATTCTGAGATCTAAATGCGTGTCACTTATATTCACGCAATGGATTTTTCGCTTGTAATCTGTAGTTTTTCGAAGCCAATCTCCTCCATTTAAGTGTCAAAAGCCCAATTCTTAATTTCATCCGAGCAAGTCTTTAAATGCCTTTTCTTTGTTATTTTATACCTATTCAAGAAAAAGTGCTGCACACCCAGATAGTTATCGACACAATGCGAACATATTTAGGATGGTTTCGAGCTCGTTTCATAACTGCAGAATATAGCCTGAAGCATCTGCAGGCATTATTAAAATAAATCTATCTACTGAAAGCATCACAAGAAAGAAACAGAAACAATCAGCATCACATTGGTTATTGAATTGTGGAAAAACAGCCAATTTTACCATATCTCCTGTTGTTAAGGTTGATTATATTAGATAAATAATAAAAATAATACATAAAATAAAAAGGGCGAGTTGATCTTATTTTCGATTAATTTAAAAATGATTCTATTGTTTAATTAAGGCCACGGTAATGGAAGCACGATAACCATTCAAGGCATCTTATAAAAATTTTCATGCCAAGGCTTTTTTTCTTGCAAATTTTGCAAAGTTTCTTGCAAAGTTTTGAGACGATTTTTTCTTGAAAAATCAATCACTGTCGTGTGTGTCTAAGAGGACAAAAAATTCACTAAAAATGCTCTAAAAATAGCGATAAAGAGCTCCATTATATTGAAAATATAACATTCTGACGCCCGAATTGGCGAATTCTATCGAAACTTGGCGAAAATATTATTAAGAGAAATTTAAATAAATAAAATTTGTTTTGAAATAATTTTTCTGTCAAAACATAGAATACAAGTTGTAAGACATTTTTAACGCCCGTTTTGTCCTTTTAGAGGCACCTATTTCTGGCAAATGGAAAAATAAATGCCAAATTTCTGTCTTTTTGTTTTTTAGACGCAGTCTTCTCAGACACACACGACATTTCGCGACAGTACATGTCTTTTATTAAAATTTTGTCCAAAAATTTATTTTTTCATTTTTCCAATAAATTCACTTAACAGAACATACTATAATTTTGTTGATAACTGTTTGGCATAAAAATAATAAATTCTTATAGTGGTCATCAAATCAGTCAGAAAAAACTGAATTTACAATATAATTTTCTTACAATACTAATCTGGAACAGTTTTCTAAAACGGGATGAGTTTTCAATCCCGATCCCGCCCGGTCCCGAGTCGTATTATTATTTTCAATCCCGATCCCGAGTGTTATTTTTTGAATCCCGATCCCGACCCGGGATCCCGAATAATCTCGTTTTTTTTTAATAATAAAATAATTTTTAAACCTTTGCATATGTCATAAGACAAAACACCATCATTAATGAATTTATTGAAATTTAGCTGAGCCTATCAAATGAGATCGGAAAATGACAAAATTTTGGATTTTTTCATGATACCTTAGAATTCTGTTATCAAAAAGTAAAATTATAGAAGAGAAACCGCGGTTAACCAGATGGTTGGTACCAAAATGTGAAATGAAATCGCGAGATCAAAGATAGATCTTTCATGTATTTATGAGAAATGTTCCACCGTCATCAGTTTAGCCGTACCCACCTCTGAAATGTCAAAATTCACTGTCACCACCCTTTGACTAGAACATTGCAACCAGAAAATTCGCATAATTTTTTTTTGTACATGTAAATGGTTATGGTTTTCAATTTTTTTGTAATATTTCACATAATAATTTCTACCACGGACAATGTAAAAACACTCGGGATCCCGATCAAATCCCGATTCCGTCCCGGTCCCGACCTAAGTGAAAATTTCAATCCCGATCCCGACTTGGGATCCCGATCCGTTTCAAAACACTGATCTGGGAGACCGTTTTTGCGTTGGAGTTTTCGATTGCTATCCATTTGCTTGACAATACCGCTGATTGGCTGATTTGCCTCTACGTTTTTGTTTTAAAATAACCGTCTCCAAGATCAGGATTAAAGAAGATCATTTTGATTAAATTCAGTGGTTTTGAGACATAAAATTATTATTTTTTTCTATCAAAGATAGTTTTTATTTGACGTTTCGGCTAAACAGCCTTTATTAGGTATGAGAAAAGAGTGCACAGAATTCGAAAGTTGATTTATTGAACGCGAGAATCAGTTTACAATATTTGCGAAATTACATTTTTGAATTATAAAAGATTAAGAACTAAGATTAAGATCTTCTGAGGCTCGATTACTTAGGTTAGCGAAAAATGCACCTTTCATAATTCAAAAATGTAATTTCGCAAAATATGTTAAACTGATTTTGCGCGTAAAATAAATCAACTTTCGAATTCTGTGCACTCCTTTCTCATACCTGATAAAGGCTGTTTAGCCGAAACGTCAAATAAAAACTATCTTTGATAGAAAAATATAATAATTTTTGATCTTGATCCAGCCGATGAAAATTTTCAATTTTTTTTTAGTTCCGACATAATTTTTTATCTCCCGAACTAAGTCAATTTCAAAATTCTATACGGAAATCTCCTAGCCGGATAAGTACGTATCACTTTGGTCTTTCAATTTTGTCGTGCCGATGTGTACTTAATGAGAAAAAGTGATCTGCGTTTCCCGACTTTGAATGCGCCGCCTGCCGAACTTGTGATCAAAAATAAAAAATAATATTTCATCGTCATTTTTTGCCGTATTTAGTCTGGTATCAAATTTCAGAGACAGAGAATTCTGTGAACCGATCAGTACCCCCTTAAGATAAGAAGTATAAAATTTCCGCCCCTATAAAATATTAAAAAGAAATTTAGTGTGAATTTTAACTAATATTTCACTTATCGGTTTTTCAGCATTGGAAATCTATGATAGTTATGAAAAAAGTGCATTTTGTTCAGAATTTTTCAAAAAGAAATAATGTTGGAAAATTTCAAAAAATGCCGGTTTTTGATTGGCTAAAAATCGACTTACTCCGAATAGAAAAGTGAAATTTTCACTTATGGACCATAAGTTATGGTTTCAAATTTTCCGATTTTAAAAATAATTTGTTTAGTATTATCAGTTATATTATTATCAATCCAATCATGGCAACATCCCCAAAACAGTCGGCCGTCTATTTTAAATGGAAGTGATGATAATTGAAATGTGTCAGCAATGCAAAGGCTTAAAACAAAGGAACTTGAGGCAGGTTTCCGTTTATTTGAACGGTGTTCGTCGATAAGAACATAAAGAATAACAATATTGGCAAACATTCCGATAAATGCAAACAATCCATATACGATTGCCATCGGCACTTTTTGTAGAATAAATGTTTTTTATCTCCTATGAAAATTTCGATTTTCTGCAAAATTAAGTCAAATTTTAAAAAAATTAGGTCCTTTACCTACAAAGTACAAGGTACAAAGTATGGCTGAAAAATGATTTATAACGGAATGTGAGCAAAACAATTGCTGCGGGTCCCGCGACTCATAAAGGGGGTTTTAAATGTCAATTGTTGTAATTGCTGGGTATTTTGAACCACTCTTGAACGGTCTATAACTTGGGATTAAAATGATCAAATGTAAAAATGAAAAAAATATTGTTCTGTAAACACTTTTTATAATTTTTTAAAATCCCAAATTATTTGAAAATTAGTAACAAACTCGTGAAGCGATTTACGAAATCGAGTTTGAAAATGCACAATTTCTCTGCAGCAGCAAAAAACTCGAGCAGATATTATCAAAATTGATTGAAACTTTCAAAATAACACGGAAACAAAACTGCCGACCATCTCATGGGCAAGAAATAATCAGTTTATGTTTAGTTCGTTCGTAAAAATGAAAAAAAAAACAAGTTCGTAAAATTTTTTAAATTCGCTTATATAATATTAAAAATGATTTAGATAAAAGCGAAAATATTAAGCGGAAAAAATTATTACAAATGTTGGTATGGAATTAGTTTTACTTTGCGTTCCTTTCTTTTTATCACAGATACTGCGCGTTATTATGAAAAATAGCGTGTTAATCACATACCAAATAATAATAAGCCTTATTTCCTTCAATAAAGGGGATGTACGCTTTAATATATACTTATTCTAGCCAGTTTTTCACAGAGAATTCATTTTTGCCATTTTTATGATATTTTTAATAATATTTCTTTAATACGCGAATTTTAGATGAAACTCCAAAAATAGACTTTAACGTCTGAATAAAGATTTTTTATAAGTCATGAAAGATTTATCAGACCCGATTTACCCATAAATAATATTTTTTTATTAAATTTATTAAAAAAATGAACTTTATTTGTGCATGCAAATTGACATGCAGACCTCCCCTTAATGCGTTGTTCTCTCACTGAAGGGCGCCAAAGAGTGACATTGGAAATTTTTTTTTCGCTTCAGCGACTGATATGACCAACTTTATTTAGCCCGCAAACAGACCGGAGTAAAATTAGTAAGTAACCTCAAAATAGATTTCAGGTCAAAATCACACTCCTTATATTGCTTTCAAAATATCATCATAATATTCAAATAGATAAAAAAAGAAAAAAAGCTTTACCCTCTAGCGCCATTTGTGTACATAATTGACCCATGGTTGCTCATACCTACTGTACATGTATAATTAGAAAGTTGATAACCGAAAATCTTTTGGTTATAATTTGAAGCGACACGACGAAGTTTGAAATTGATCTTGGAATTGGTTTCAAGTTATTTACTCAGTCTAAAATCCGAGGTTGTCGATTTTTCCGATCCTACCTTATTATGTGATCAACTTAATTTATGTCGCCAACGGACTGGATAAAAAATTACTGTATTCACATGAAGTCCGATAACATTTGTCTCCAGTCCGTTGGCGACATAAATTAAGTTGATCACATAATTAGGTAGGATCGGAAAAATCTACAACCTCAGAGTTTATTTATTTTTGGAGCACTTTTAGTTTCTGTGCTGAAATTGACCCAGAAAAAACTTATGTTCCGTTTTCCAAAAATCAGAATTTTTCTAAAATTTTGACGAAAACTTTTTCTTGAAAAATGTCACCCGTAATAATAATTTTTTATAATTTGTCACAATAAACTATATAACTGTTCTTTGTCACGAAATTTTTTTTTTTCGGTTTTTACCTTACCTTATAAAGAATTGAGACGGAAATGGTCCCTACGATTTCACCCTTTGCGTCTTCTTGGGGGAGAACTCAACAAAGCCGCGACTCGCGAGACCCTCACTCATTGTTTTTGACTCTTTTTTTAAATATTTAATCTGTTCCTTGCTCAGCACTGGTGAAAGTTTCATTCCAGTACATTTTACAAAGATCTTGCACATAAGCAGTGGCATTATAGCTGCTTCCATCATAAGTTGAGTTACCAAACTCTGAAAAAGTTGTTATTAAAAAAGATTAAGTAGCAGTAATGGTTACTGAGTAACCGGCGCAGATTAATAATTTTCAAACGTATGCCATTAGCTGCCAAAGGGTCATATGCAACATGAATAATTCATGATTTTTGGATCTGAGTCTCAGATTCTGAGAGATATTTGTTTGAACTTTGCTACAAGTTCAACCAATTTTTTCTTCGATAATTATGGTCTGGAAAGTTTATTTATGCTTTTTTAGTAGGAAGTATACTGAGTATACAGTAAACTTAGATACAGTATACCAGAAAAAGCAAATTTGATTCTATACTGTACACTCTTATTTGGCAAAGTAAAATGTGTTTTTTTTAGTCTTTTTGTTGGGTCACTGTGAGTCACAGTCAGTACCCTAACATGTAACACCCGGTCACTCTTATGTATTAGTAAAAGATTTTTGTGGAATTCAGAAATTTCGTTAAATTGGCCTAAAATTTAAGAAAAGTCTGAAATGAAAAATAAAATTGGGTAATATATCCTTTTTTCAACCAAAGTAAATCTTGTAAATGAGGGTAATCTCTATAGCGCGTGTTCGAATCCCACTAATGTTGTCTTAGTGATTGCCTTAGTGATTACGCACCAATGAACCTTTGCGCTCGCAATATCAAGCACCCTCACCTATTATCATGCCCAAGACAATTACTAAGACAACATTAGTGTGATTCGAACACGCGCTATAGAAATTACTCTCATTTTTGGTGTCAAACGGCAGATGATTAAATTTTAAGGCTTTGTTTTTTTTAAAAAAAACTCCGAAATAAAAATAGTAAATTTTTTTGTAATTCTCGCATGTAAAAAATTGCCGCATTCATTTTTATTTGTTTGGTCTCATTTGATTTATTATCTTACCAGATCGATAGTCTGGATTGTAGTCGATTGGGACGCTAGAATCTTCGTACTCATAGTCTGTGATATTTTCAGAACTAATAACATCTGGTCGCAGGCAGTAAAGAACAAGGCTTTCTTCTGTTATCGTCAAATTATCTGAAAATGATTAATTTTTAAGGTATGTATTGAGTCATTTTTTAACTCTCAAAATTCCAGACTATTTCTGGACCCATAGTAACACGTTTTGAATCAAGCGTATAACCGAAGATGCATCATAAACATATATTTTTTCTTCGTTTATAATATAATTCGAGTAATTTTATAAAATCCGATCAAAATAAAAATAAAATAAAAGAAAGGCATCAAATGAGAAGAAGAAAATTAAAATCGCTCTCTCATGACCACGATTCACACAATTAACCCACATACTCAGTTTGGTAATATATTACCAGCTCTACGCTTGCACACTCAGTTTTATATACTTAACATCATCCGATTAACGTGTTATTTGAATTGGTTAGGCTTTTCACTATGTTCTATCGTTTGGTGCAGAAATCTTCTCTCTATCTTTTTTACTTTTTACAATATAACAACTTTGTCGAGGTACCCTTGTCGATTTCAGAAATTAACATGAGGTTTTGAACTTGAAAAAAATATTTTTTTCTCTATTTGAATCAGATAGAAATTTAAAATTATTTTCTGTCTGAGAATTCCAGGAATATTCATATTACACGAATCATGTACATATCATAAATTTTTTGAATAAAAACTACTTTTTTATTCATCCATTTTTTTGTTTTTTCATATTTATTCATTAAAATCAATTTTACTCTAGTATTTAGACATAAATCGGATTTTTTGTACACTGGGTGTACCCTTATCCGTACGCACCCTTATCCGTACGATGTACCCTTATCCGTACGTTGTACCCTTATCCGAACGATTTTTGGCCGAGCTGAGGTGTACGTATAAGGGTACACCCAGTGTAATTGGTACCTCATAACTTTGAGCTAAGCTTACTGCAAAATGTTAATTGAGACATTTCGTAATTATGATTCCATGTATTTAATTTATGAAATAGTGGGCGCGAAACCTATCTTACGCGCCAATCAGTGCAAACAGCGGCTTACGTCTGATTTCTGGCGTTTCAACCAGACTCACATGCTTGCATTTTCTAGATCTATCTTTTTATATTTATATGTCAAACTAAAAAATGAACCGTTTTTCTGCAAACGACTATTTTAGTGAGAAAATGCATATTTTAGATGTTACCAATGAGAAAAAATTGAATTTTAATACCGCGAAAAGATAAATTTATATTTTTATTAGACGCAAATTTGTTTGAGCTTCAAATCTACTTTGTCAACCATAACTAAACCACGAAGAAAAATATGATTTTACAAAGTTGGGTGGTAATATATTACCACCATCTGAGTACGTTGTTGTTCAGAATTCTGAGCATTAACCGTTAAAGGCTGGGTGTCGCAGTTTTGACCTTTACGAGCTTTTTGGATAACTCAGCAGAGCTGATATCCCAAAAACTTTTGCATCTTGAAGAACAACTCTTCACGGTGATTTGTAATTTAACAGTAATTTGGTACAATCCAACATACATCTACACCTACGCTTTTAAAAAGCCTCCTAAAAAAACACTCAGAATGAATTTCTCCTTCAATTTCACCTTTTTTTAATTTTTTGTGTCAGGCTCCAAAGAAGCCTAGCACATAATGCATTATTGTCCTTTACTCGGAATTTTGCTTTTGGCGGCCAAAAACGAAAACAAAATATGATTTATTTTGATTTAATTGAAAGTGCGCTGATTTTTTCTTTTGACGCTACGAGTTAAAATTGCACCAAAATCCTTAAAAGTGTTTGAATTAACGAAAAAAAATATTTTGGAGCATTTTTTCTGGTTTCTAAATTTTGTCAAAATTTAGGCTCAAAATGAAAAGTTGACATGGCCTTCAAGAGACGCTAAATCAAAATTCCAAAAAAACTCTGCAATGCATTGTCAAACAAGTCTTGTGCTTTTAGATGCAGTATGAGTCAAAACTGTATCTCCTAAACTGGTGGAGGAGATACCTTTTGACTGAGCCTCCAAAACTGAGCATTTCAAAAATTTAGGCTAAAAATTAAAAGTTGACATGGCCTCCAAGAGGCGCCGAATCAAAATTTCAAAATAAAATTATTTTATGCATTGTCAAACAAGTCTTGTGCTTTTAGATGCAGTATGAGTCAAAACTTTATCTCCTAAACTGGTGGAGGACATACTTTTTGCCTGAGCCTCCCAAACTTATCATTTCAAAATTTTACTTTAAGTTTTTTTGCGTTTTTGTCCGCCAAAAGCAAAATTCCGAGGAAAAGACGCTTTTGCATTATGTGTGAGGCTTCTCTGGAGCCTGACACAAAAAAATTATAAAAATGGTGAAAATTGAAGGCGAAAATTAATTCTTTTTGTTTTTTAGGAGGCTTTTTAAGGCGTAGGTGTCGGCGTAGGTGGGATTGTATCAGATTACTGTTAAATTCAAAATTACTGCGAAAGTTGATTGAGGCTCAAATTTGCGACACCCACTCCCTTAAGGGGGTTCTATAGGCAAAATGGACTTTTTGAATTGCTTATTTCTCTCGGCATAGACATAGGAAGTGAATAAAACATTCTGATAAGTTAGTTCGTAATCTCTGGAAGACGTTTTGAATCATATTTTTAAGATAGCATGTTGAACCAACCGGTAAATGAGGTTAACCAGGAGCAAAAAAATTCTTGAAAAAGCTGTATTTTTTTTTCGTCCTATTTAGGAAACGTTTCAAAATTTGACATTATCTGCGAAATTCAAAGGCGGAAAAAACTGTTGTTCCTTTTTTTCAATTTTCTCACTAAAAAGGTATCAAAGCTGGCGAAAAGGACTGTTTTTTGCTATTTTGGCCACGGAAAGTTGTATTTTTTTNGGGCTGCCTATAGAACCCCCTTAAGTGCATTATAAATACGAATAAAAGCTTAATTTGACATTTTGAAATTTTTAGTATTAAACCGCTGACACTTTGTTTTTGCCCTGTTTAACAGCAATTCAATGTTTTTATCAAATTTTCTCGAAATCAGCTTTTTAACCCTCCGAAGCATATAAAAAAAGTTCCGCCAAGGCATAAAAGCCTTGTAGAAGCTATTTTTTGAGCGTTGTTTACAGAAAACTCTTATAAGATCAACCTTCAATTTTTCCTGTTTGATCAAGTTGAAGAGTTAAACTTCTGAAAAAAATATATTATATTCTAGAAATTTTATGTTTAATTTTAGAAAAAAACGTTTGAAAAGCAAGGTTATTTAAACCACGTGATACTACGTCATGGTAGGCTCCGGGAAATGTATGTTCATCTCCATAACTGCGCAGTGCTTTGCTCTACTTAAGGGGGTATATCTGTCTGATTAAATAAAGGCCTTGGAGGCATCAAAAATGCTCCAAATTGATGTGGGGGGTGGTGTGAGTGATTTTTGACATTTTGGAGCTTGGGTAAACGGTTCTAAACTGATGCGGATAACATTTCTCATCAATAATATGAAAGATCTATCTTGATCTCGCAGATTCCATTAGACAGTTCAGTCCACTCCTCCAACCCAATCTGGTTAACCGTGGTTAAACACCGAGTCTCCTCAGTTTTTTTTCAAAGAAAACAGGAATCTGGAGCTATATCGAAAGTTTGAGATGTCGGTGAGAATCCGGAAAATGTCTAATTTTTAGTGCATGGGAGCTATTTTTCGATTTTTGCCTCAGGGTCAGCAATCTGGTTGAATATGCCGAAAAATGGTGTTTTTTTCGACGTTTTGATACCACAGGTTTTTTCTGTTGGAAATGTCAGAAACTTCATTTTCGATATAACAAGCTCAAGGGTTGGTGAACATCAAAGAGGAAGTACTTTTCTAAATTTCGGCCTGATTGGCTGTAAATCTACAATTTTGAACATAAAAGTGAGAATTAGAAAATATAAGTGCCACCAAAAGATTCCTTGTATACGATTAACTGGAAACGATATTCTCATTTTTAACACAGCGGATTATAGAAAGAAAATAGAGTTTTTCTATAAATATTTCGTTTTGCTCTCAAGCACTGTTTGTGTTAAAAATGAGACCATAGTTGCTAATATCGTTTCCAGCAAATCGTATATAAGGAATCTTTTGGTGGCACTTAGATTTTCTAATTCTCACTTTTATGTTCAAAATTGTGGATTTCGCGCACTTTTTTGTCGATTTACAGCCAATCAGACCAAAATTCGAAATAAATTCTTCCTATTCGATATTCATCAACCCTTGAGCTTGTTATATTCCGAAAATGACGTTCCTGGCAATTCCACAGAAAAAGCCTTGTATCAAAACGTCGAAAAAACACCATTTTCGGCATATTCAACCAGATTGNTGTTTTTATCAAATTTTCTCGAATGCGCTTTTTAACCTCCGAAGCATATAAAAAAAGTTCCGCAAGGCATAAAAGCTTGTAGATAGCTATTTTTTGAGCGTTGTTTACAGAATAACTCTTATAAGATCAACCTTCAATTTTTCTGTTTTGATCAAGGTTGAAGAGTTAAACTTCTGAAAAAATATATTATATTGCTAGAATTCTTATGGTTTAATTTTAGAAAAAAACGTGTTGAACAGCAAGGTTATTTAAACCACGTGATCTACGTATGGTAGGCTCCGGGAAATGTATGTTCATCTCCTAAACTGCGCAGTGCTTTGCTCTACTTAAGGGGTATATTCTGTCTGATTAAATAAAGGCCTTAGAGGCATCAAAATGCTCCAAATTATGTGGGAGGTGGTTGTGAGTGAAGTTTTTGACATTTTTGGAGCTTGGTGTACGGTCTAAACTGATGCGATAACATTTTCATCAATAATATGAAAGATCTATCTTGATCTCGCGATTCCATTAGACAGTTCAGTCCACTCCTCTCAACCCATCTGGTAACCGTGGTTAAACACCGAGTCTCCTCAGTTTTTTTTCAAAGAAAACAGGATCTGGAGCTATATCGAAAGTTTGTAGATCGGTGAGATCCGGAAAATGTCTAATTTTTAGGTGCATGGGAGCTATTTTTCCGATTTTTGCCTCAGGGGTCAGCAATCTGGTTGAATATGCCGAAAATGGTGTTTTTTTTCGACGTTTTTGATACGAAGGTTTTTCTGTGGAAATGTCAGAAACTTCATTTTCGAATATTAAAAGCTCAAGGGTTGGTGAACATCAAAAGGAAGTACTTTTCTAAATTTCGGCTGATTGGCTGTAAATCTACAATTTTGAGCATAAAAGTGAGAATTAGAAAATGCATAAGTGCCACCAAAAGATTCCTTGTAATACGATTAACGGAAACGATATTCTCATTTTTAACACAGCGGATATAAGAAAGAAAATAGGTTTTTTCTATAAAGTATTTCGTTTGCTTCAAGCACTGTTTGTGTTAAAATGAGACCATAGTTTGCTAATATCGTTTTCCACAATCGTATATAAGGATCATTTTTGGTGGCACTTAGATTTTTAATTCTCACTTTTATATGTCAAAATTGTGGATTTTCGCGCCACTTTTTTGTCATTTACAGCCAATCAGACGCAAAATTCGAAAATTTTAATTTATATTAAAACTCATTCATATTGCATCACCCTTGGAGCTTGTTATATTCCGAAAATGACTCCTGGCAATTCCACGCAGAAAAAGCCTATGTATCAAAACGTCGAAAAAACACCCCATTTTCGGGATATTCAACCAGATTGCTGACCCTGAGGCAAAAATCGAAAAAATAGCTACTATGCACTAAATTCAGACAATTTTTTCCGGATTCTCACCATCTCAAATTTTCCCGATATTTAGCTCTAGGACTCCTGTTCTTTGAAAAAAGCTGAGGGATCGTGTTTAACTCGGTTAACCAGATGGTTTGGAGTGGTACTGACTGTCTAATTGGAATCGCGAAGACCAGGATAGATCTTCATATGTATTGATAAGAAATGTTATACCAGTCATCAGTTTAGCCGCACTAACCTCCAAAACGTCAAAAATCATCACACCACCCCTTAATACTTTTGTCTGATTGACATACATCTGTTGATCAAATATTTTTTAAATAAGTTCAAAATATTCATGAAAAAATCACGTTTTTTTAAGAAAAAATTGGTAGTTATCTCAATTTAATAAAATTATTTGATTATTTTCACAATTTATTTATTTTTTCAAAACATATCAGTTTATCCATATTAATACAAAATCGGATATTTTGAAATTTCACTCCCAAAAAAATATTCTGCTCCAGATATGTCTAGAAAGCTAATCGTTTTCGCAAATTGTACTCAAAACACTTTCCTAAATACTGGCTTAATTTAAATTATAATTCCAAATTTTGATCAAAAAGTATTTTTTCGAAAGTAAAAGTTTAGCAACAAATGGCTTTTCAATCAACTCGTGATAAAATTTGAACCAAGTATCTGAAAAAATTTTATAAAATATTTTCAAATTCACATTGTTAAATTTTAAAATGTATTGGAAAAAGAAGTTTCTGCGATCATTTTTCCATCATTTTTGGCTGATTTAAAGTGACTTTAGCCTTTCAAAAGGGTTAAGGGGATTGAGGATGGTTCAAATTTTTTTCTCTCGGCATCGAAATAGAACAAATGAAGAATTGCTTTCTACTTAACAGTACGCGAGAAAATTGTTTTTGTATAAATATGAAGCTTCTAGATTTGGGAAAATATTTTGAATTCTAAAATCAAACTCGTCACGAAAAGTTATCTTAGAAATATTAAATTTGTGACAATATTCCAAAAAGAAAGTATAATAAATTGATTTGAAGTTAGATTAATGTATTGTTGTAAATAACATCATGTAATCCATAACTCTGGAATGATGCACCGGACTCACTTCATATTAAAGATAGCGGGAGATCTGAGGAGAATTTGCAAAAAAAAATCCTTGAGAAACTTAAAAAACAAACACAGAAAAATGACTTTCAAGGAAAACATTTTTCCATATTCAACCAGTTCTGAATTTATCATTACCACAAAATTTCAAAATTTACATGTATTTTCATATAGATGAGATAATTGTTAGGAGAAATAAGGCAAAAATAAAAAAACTGGGCCCATATTATGGGCCCCATAAGTATAAATTTTAAACGTTTTTGAGACTTTTTCTCATTACAGCATAGTTCAAATAAAATCGCTTCACGAAATAATAAAAAAATAAGGTTTGGAATATGTCATATATTAATCCTTATTTCTTGAAACATAAGATCATGTGACGTTTTTGGAAAATGCAGTTATGTTCAAAATTCTTAGATTATGTGTTAATTCCCCCCTCAATTTTTTTCGGCGTGATATAAGTACTATTTGTGTACTTGAACAAAACCTTCTTTCTTAATTTGAAGGTCACGTGATTGTTTTTGGACTTTGCTGTAATAGAAAAAAGACTTACAAACTTTTTAAGATCCACTTCACTTTTTTCAAAAAGTGATTTAAGTAATTTTTGGAAAAAAACAATACTATTTTGGCCAACCTTATTACTTGAATATACGGTCACGTGATCATTTTTGGGCTTTTTTGTAACGAAAAGAAGTCGTATATTTTTTGATCACGCTCAAAGGTTTTTTTTTTGATGATTCAAAACATTTTTACGAAAAATAAGTACTGTAACACAGTAAAATTTTCAAAAAAAAACGCACAAACGTCAATTATTAAAGAAGTTGATCCCTCACATTGTAAATGCTTCATTCATTAATGATTAAGGGCCCTCAATTGCGATTAAAAGGTATCTGGTCATGCGTGATCAGAAAATTACACTGAGAGTTAAGGGGGTTGTCTGACTGGCTATATCGGGCAATCTAAAAATGAAAGAGAGCTTATTTTTCGATTTTTGAAGGCTTGCTTAGTTATATTAGACAAAAAATTTGGAGAAAAAAAGTTCAAAATTTTGTGAAATGTTTTCTCAGTGTTGAACATGAGAAAATGATTTTTTTTGGTGCTACTTACAACTTGATACGATGACATTGAGGTCAAAAAATAATTTTGAAACTGTACTCCACCAAGTTAAAAAATGAAAATAAAACGTCCGTCATTTTGCGTAATTGTCAGGAGTACGTATTGTTAAGGTGAAAATAGAATTGTAAGAAACATGTAGACAAAATACGATTTTCCGTGGCCAAAACTATAAAAAACGACAGTTTTCGTCGATTTCCAGGATGAAATCTGAAAAACCACGCCCAAATTTTTTTTTAAAATGTTATTTTCTAGCTTATGTCAAAATATCAAACATTTATGATGCAGGGTGTAAAAAAAATTTGATTTTTAAAAATTCATTTTTGCTTCCGGTTAACCTGATTTACGGGTTGGTTCAACATGCAAGTCTTAAAATTATCCGGAAATTTTGTTCCTGAGATTACGAAATAACCATTTGGAAATTTTCATACTAATCCGAAGTTGGAGTGAAGCGTTATGGCCCTCGGAAAAAGTCTTTCCAGACAATACAACCCCTTTAAATTATAAATGAATGCCTTATTAAAATTCATCGATGTATGATTTATCAAATATATATGAATCATATATGATAGATCGTACATCAATGAATTTTAATAGGATATCAATTTATTATTCAACATTTTATGTAATTTATAATACATCAGCTGATTTTGGAAATAAAAACATCGTAGAGATAACAGAATGGATTATTCATTAATGAAAACTCAATATATTGCAATATTCGTTTTCAAGGTGGTTCCCGCCTTGAAAGGTCGCCGTGAAAGGTCTTTTCAAACCACTGTCCAGAAAAACGGTAAAAGCTACAAACTTTTATTTAGTATGGCTGGAATGACCAAAACCTCGGCTAGATATTTCATGTTTTTAATAGTTCTACCAAATCTCATTTTACCAGTAACCTGGATTAAAAACCGGTAATTTAAATCTTCAAAAAATTTCAGTGCCTGCAATAAAATCGCTTAAAATGTAAAAAAATTTCATAGTATGTGAAATCGAAATATCAATCTTCAGTAGGAATGAAATTTGAAATTTTCAGATTGTAGAATGTTATGAAAAACTGAAATTCTGATAAGTGTCAAAATTAAAATTTCAGCGCCTTGAGGTTTTAATCATTTTTTTAGGAGTTAAATATCTTTATTTTACCATTAAATAATACTTGTGTTCGAATTTTTATCAAAAATGAGTCTTAATTTCGTTCTGGAGGTGCGTCAATAAGTAAATAAGTTTCGCTTTTTGTCAATTATTTAATCAGCAAACAATTCTGATTCATTATGAGAAAAATCTAAAATTATGTTTGTTTCAAACAAAGAGAAATAACTTTCAGGGTTGAAATTGATACAAAACAATATACCGTATAATCAACACGGTCAACTGAGCGGGATCTAGTGATCACAGAACAATGAAAAATTAATGCAAATGATGCAAATATAATAAAATAATATCATTGAAGATAAAAATTGACTTTTTCTCAAGGCAAATAATCCCGATGGAAACCTCCTTGAAAAAGTTTTCGCTTACTTTTTTCTACCCGATTAATTCGACAAGAAAACTAAGTATAGAAGTGGTCTCAGACTTTTACGACATCAAGTTTGCTCAGCAGGTGGCGTAATTTTTTAAAATTCTTCTCCGTCTTAACCTGTACCCCTAAATCACTCAATGTTATTTGTGAACTAAAGATGAAGTTAATCTTTAAATTTACCGAACCGTTTCTTCTCATCTGGTATAGTAAATAATCCCAAAAACAATTTCAATGTCAACTTGGATTGCCCCGAAAAAGCGTGCAAAATGTTTTCAAAGTAGATTTTCTATCAAAATGATAAAAAGCATGGGTCAATTATCGCGACCAGGGGTCGGCACAATCGGATCGGATCGGA
>SCLH01000618.1:99670-130854 GCA_004367855.1 Oikopleura vanhoeffeni
TAAAAATAAAACATATGAATCTCTAATCAGTATAAAATTACTAATTAAACTTTTGAAAATCACATAATTACTGACCTCAAATCTGTTTTTCTCCAATTTGCTGGTTTAATCTGTTTCACGATAGTTAATTTGTTTTTTTAGATAGATTAACCCTAGATTATCTTCCAAATATATATCTCTTATTCACACTTTTGTGAATATCCCGGCCCAATCAAGCAATCGTCGCGACGTGTCGTTTGTTAATGTTAAGTATGTGAGTGAAGGTATCAATTAATGAAATTGTTTTTCTGTTTTTTTTAAGAGTTGGGTTTGTGTCATAATAGTTTGACGGCGGCAGAGAATTTCTCTGAGAGACGAAGGGAAGCCAACCTACACGAGAAATTGAAAGTTTCTTTCTCTCTGTGAGAAACTAAGCCCCACTATTTTCTCTTATTACAGTGAAATAATTGTATCAATTACAGTATCAAATATTTTCAATTAATTGCTACTTTCACTCACATACTTAACATTAACAAACGACACGTCGCGACGATTGCTTGATTAGGCCGGGATATTCACAAAAGTGTGAATAAGGGATATACAAGAATGGAAAGATAAAAACAATCGGCAATTTTATATCCGTCTATCAACAAAAAGCACAAATAACCTCAACGAAATATTATTTGTAAAATGTCTCGAGTCATAACACCATTGGTCTAAAAAGTAGAAGAACTCACAATTAAAGTTTTGACCTTGAAATATATGTATATGAAATATATATATCCATTATGATGCCCGAGTAACTTAAATATCTTTTTTGCCTGTTAGAAGAATAGGGAATAAGATATTTAAGTTACTCGGGCATCATGATCGATATATATAGAAAAAACAATGTGTAATTACATTAGGACAAACGGTATGTTACATACCGTATGGATTAATTATGAGTTAATTTACATAGTATGTAATACATACCCACTACTGTAAGTTTTTTTACAAAAAAAAAATGTCGAATCACTCGAACCATTATTATTGTTTAATAAATGTGTGTGGGTATTTTGACTCGACACTTTTGAGCTATTGAAGAAAAGTATCGGATAAGTCGGTTCCAAAAGCCGAAATCTGAATGATTTCAACACCTTACCTTAAACATAAGAGAGTTATTTGGGTTTGAGAAAAAATATATGGTCAGATCGTTCTTATATCTAACCTTGAGAACAAGAAGCTTGCATCCGTTTCTTTGTCAACATTTGAAAACAATAAATATTCACATTTTTTGGTATTTTGTTATTTCAATATCTTTGAAAGCAACAACCATTGTGATAAGCAATTAGTTATAGATCTATGCATAATTAATTAACTTATACCTTACAAATTGACGGGCTGTACAATCAAATTAGGATGTTAATATTCATTAACCTCAGACAACGGTATTTTCACGCTGCATATTTTTATATTCCTGAGCTGAAATGTGGACCTTGAATTTAATAAGAATTTTTCGAAATCAATGCCCCGGATTACTAATATTTTAGGCTCAGTTTAAAGAACCGAATGTCAAATCAACTAAATAAGATTTTTCTAATGAGCTTTTTTAATTGGCAGTTGAATGCAAAAAACCGTTTCTCGGTATCGCCTATGGTTTCCCCGTAATCGACATGAGAAGGGGTGGCCCAGCTAACAAAAAAAATAACCTGAGTGATTACGCTCCAATCAACTTTGGGGCTCCCAATATCAAGCACTCTTGCCTATTATCATATCCAAGACAGTTACTAAGACAACATTAGTGGTATTCGTGACGTGCTATAGATATAATCCTCATTTTCAAGATCCACTGAGATTGGTAGAAGGATACCTTTAACCCTTCGAGGCATATAGCCTTTTGAAAGGCTCAAGTCACTTTAAATCAGCCAAAAATGATGGGAAAAATGATCGCAGAAACTTCTCTTTATGATACATTTTAAAAATTCAACAATGTGAATCTAAAAATATTTTCTAAAATTTTTTCGGATACTAGGTTCAAATTTTATGACAAATTGATTGAAAGGCGATTTTTCGCTTAAGTTTTACTTCCGAAGAATCACTTTTTGATAAAATTTCAAATTAAAATTTCAAATTAGCCAGTTTTTAGGAAAGTGTTTTGAGTACAATTTGCGAGAATTAGCCTTCTGGACATATCTGGAGCAAAAATATTATTTCGAGAGTGAAATTTCAAAATATCTTATTTTGATATTAGTATGGATAAAATGATATGTTTTGAAAAAATATATAATTTATGAAAATCATGCCAGAGTGGTACTCTCAATGAGTCTCTCATACCATATTTGCCTTAATATTGTAATAATAATCAAATAATTTGATTAAATTGAGAAAACTACCAATTTTTTCATAAAAAACGTGATTTTTTCATGAATATTTTAAACTTATTTAGAAATATTTTTTTGATTTCCAAAAGATATAGTCAATCAAATAAAAGTATTGAGTTGAACAGAGTACTGCGCAGTTATTGAGATAAACCTTCATTTCTTGGAGCCTACCATCAGGAAGTATCACGTGGTTTAATTTATCTTGATTTTCAAACGTTTTTTTCGAGAATTAAACCTGAAATTTCTAGAATATGATATTTTTTTTCGAAAATTTAAGTCTTCAACTTGATCATAAAGAAAAAATGTAAACAATGCTTAAAGTTTAGCCTCCTGAAAATTGTGCGCACCTGAGGCCCGATTCTCACCCTAATTTATAAAAAATGCGTTAAATAGTTTCGCTAATTTAGCAATCTGCTCGACACAAAAAATTCTCCTTATAAATTTATTTCTTATTTCTCTCACTTTATGATTATGGAATTACCGAAACGTCAAATAAATACATTTTTTAAAATGACTTATTAATAAAAGGCTATTATGCCTCGGCGAAACTTTTTTTATATGCTTCGGAGGGTTAATCGAGGAAAAACGAGCATCCTGAGTAAATAAAGGTGGTAATTAATCCCTGAACGATTATTTAAAGGGCTTTCTGCGAAAAATTTTGATTTTTAATTTTTTGTTTCAGGCTAACGCTGGAGGCCGCTACGCGGCTAAAACAGGATCAATTTAAAAATTATTTTCTCAAATTAAGTCTACAAACCAAAAATCCAAACGAATTAAAATTGTCAAGGGGTGGCCAAGGTGGGCGTTTGGGACAATTAATTTGACACTTGAGGTGTACCAAAAACAATGCTCTTTATGATGTGAAATGGATCCCTGCCCCGACCGGAGACACTATTCAAATGTTGTTTAATTTAGCATTTTTGAATCGAGCTTCCAGTTTGCATTCGGGGCGAAGATCCATATAATAAACTTATGGTTACATGTTTACCAGGTGAGGTAAGACCTTGAAAATTTCTTTGTGATCTTCACCGAAATGATGACATCCTTAAAAGGAGGGTACTGGTCGTCAATTTATTGAGAGTTATAGCCGATAAAATTGATCATTTTTTTGGAAAGCTTTAAAAACTCATTATTAGTTGATTTTCCAGAAATTTTTTTTCGAATTTTGGCATTTTTTTGATTTTTTATTAAGTGCTGTTGTAATTTTGAACCTAATTCTCTAGTTTGACGTTTAAGGGGGTGGTCGTCGCTAAATGAGGCTCTAGAAACAAATTTTCCCAATTTTATTTTAATGCCTTTTTTATAAAAATATGGAAAATTACAAGCATTTTGGTATTCATTTTATTTTGATAAATGGCTAGGAAAGCACATTTTGATGAGTTCAAAAATATTTCGTATGAAAAAAATTGAAATTTTCTTGATTTTTGGAAATTTGAAACACGATTTACAGAAAAACAAGTCAGAAATTTAGACAAAACTCAACTCGATAATATGCACGGACTCTTCAGCTGAACATTCACATAGGTTTCGAATGTGTAACTTTGAAATCCAGGGAGGAGATACATTTTGATTGAGACCCCTAAAAAATGGTCAAAATACTGTTTTTNTTTCAAGATCCCACTGAGATGGGTGAAGGATACTTTAAACCCTTCGAGGCATTATTAGCCTTTTGAAAGGCTTCAAGTCCTATTAAATCAGCCAAAAATGATGGGAAAAAATGATCGCAGAAACTTCTCTTATGATAGCATTTTAAGAAATTCAACAATGTGATCTAAAAAATATTTTCTAAAATTTTTTCGGCTTACCTAGGTTCAATTTTATTGAACAAATTGATTGAAAGGGCGATTTTTCCTTAAGGTTTACTTCCGACGAACACTTTTTGATTAATATTTCAAAATTAACATTTCAAAATTGGCCCAGTTTTTAGGAAGGCCGTGTTTTGAGTAGCAATTTGCGGAGAATTAGCCTCTGGAGCATATCTGGGACGCAAAAATTTATTCCGAGAGTGAAATTGCAAATTCTTATTTTGATATTAGTATGGTAAAATAACGATATGTTTTGAAAAATATATAATTTATGAAAATCATGCCAGAGTGGATGTAGGTACTCTCATGAGTCTCTCATACCTATTTGCTCTTAATATTGTAATAAATAAACATATTTGATTAATTGAGGAACTTACCAAATTTTTTTCATAAAAAACGTGATTTTTCATGAATATTTAACTATTTTAGAAATATTTTTTTTGATATTTCCAAAAATGAATATAGTCAATCAAATAAAAGTATTGACGTTGAACAAGTATGGTTTCTGCGCAGTTATTGAGATAAACCTTCATTTCTTGGAGCCTACCATCAGGAGATCACGTGGGTTTAAATTCTTCTTGATTTTCAAACGTTTTTTTTCGAGATTTAAACCTGAAATTTCTAGAATAATGATATTTTTTTCGAAATTTTAAGTTTTCAACTTGATCATAAAGAAAAAATTGTAAAACAATGCTTAAAGTTTAGCCTCCTGAAATTGTGCGCCACCTGAGGCCCGATTCTAACCCTATTTATAAAAAGTGCCGTTACATAGTTTCGCTAATTTACAATCTGCTCGACACAGAAAATTCTCCTTAATAAATTATTTCTTATTTTCTTCCACACTTTATGATTATGGAATTACGAAAACGTCAAATAAATAATTTTTTAAAATTGAACTTACTTATACAAGCGTATTATGCCTCGGCGACAACTTTTTTTTAGGTATGCTTCGGAGGGATTAATCGAGGCAAAAACGAGCATCCTGAGTAATAAGGTGGTAATTATCCCTGAACGATATAATTAAAGGGCTTTGTGCGAAAAATTTTGATTTTTAATTTTTTTGTTTCAGGCTAACGCTGGGGCCGCTGCTACGCCGGCTAAACAAGGATCATATTTAAAAATTATTTTTCCTCAAATTAAGTCTCAAACCAAAAATCCAAACGAATTAAAAATTGTCAAGGGGTTGCCAAGGTGGGCGTTTGGGACAATTAATTTGACACTTGAGGTTGTACCAAAAACATGCTCTTTTGTGTGAAATGGATCCCTGCCCCGACCGGAGACACTATTCAAATGTCTGTTTTAATTTAGCATTTTTGAATCGAGCTTCCATTTCATCGGGGCGAAGATCATATAATAAATTATGGTTACATGTTTAGCAGGTGAAGGTAAGAGACCTTGAAAATTTCTTTGTGATCTCACGAACATGATGACATCCTTAAAAGGAGTCCTGTCGTCAATTTATTGAGAGGTTATAGCCGATAAAATTTGATCATTTTTTGACTAGTCTTAAAAACTCATATTAGTTGTTTTCCAAATTTTTTTCGGATTTTGGCATTTTTTTGATTTTTTATCAGTGCTGTTGTAATTGAACCTAATTCTCTTAGTTTGACCGTTTTAAGGGGGTGGTCGTCGCTAATGAGGCTCTAGAAACAATTTTCCCATTTTATTTTAATGCCTTTTTTGATAAAATATGTGAAAATTACAAGCATTTTGGGTATCATTTTCATTTTGTAAATGGCTAGGGCACATTTTGATGAGTTCAAAATATATTCGTATGAAAAAATAGGAATTTTCTGATTTTGGGAAATTTGAAACACGCATTTACAGAAAACAAGTCAGAATTTAGACAAACTCACACTCGATATATGCACGAGCTCTTCAGCCTGAACATTCAACTAGTTTCGAAATGTGGTACTTTGAAAATCCGAGGTAGGAGAATACCATTTTGATTGAGACCTAAAAATTGGTCCAAAATAACTGTTTTTTGTGATACTGAGGACCAAATACATATAATTTCGAAAAAACTCAACTCGATTATCTGCCCCACGTTTCTGTCGGTTAATTTAGTTTAATCATTGTTGTACCTTAAAACTAAGGAGGAGATACATTTTGAACAAATAATTCCTGTCAGGTTTTGTAGAGCGAGTTTTCTGATCGACGGCCATCCGTCACTTTGGACTTTTTTAATAGGATGCAAGTTTTTGCTCAAATATATTAGTTAGAAGTAATACTTTGTCCAACCGTTTGTGTATTTTGCGATACTTGGCCATTGAAACACCCGTTTTCGGCTTTAAATGCGGACGACCACCCTTAAAAGGGAGATTAAGGGTGCTTAACATTTGGTTGCTGGTGAAAATAGCCCGTCCTTTAAAAAGAAAGAACTTTCGATCAACATGAAAATGTTTTTTATTGTTTGGATTGATGATAACGAAACCTTTCAAAAATTATTTCGAAACTAAATAAAACACATATCAATTAACAACCGGTTAAAGACATACCAAATCGTCATTTTTTACAGCTGCCGGTTGAATAATAGGCTTCAGTGTATTCCAAAAATATATTTGCTTCTCAGACCTTTTCGGCTTTCTCAAACCTTGTCAAGGGCCCAGTTTTTAATTTTTAGCTTTTTCCTTAAAAATTTCTCCATATATCCCTTTTTCACTTTTTGTTAGATGCGTAGCCACTACTTCTTTTAAACGGTGTGATTTAACGTTGTGACTAACGCATTTGACCAAAAAGTGGATAAAGGGATATGAAAATTTTCATTGAAACATGTAAATTCTCGAAAATTGTAGCTACAAAGCCCCCGCCCTGTGTTGATAGGTTGGATGAAGTCATCGCATAAGGTGCGGTGACTGAAAGGTACTTTTGTTTTTTAAGGGGTTTGGTGGGAGGGTAATAACAAAAACCGGGTTACTTTTTGAGCTGGTATATAACCAGGCTTTAATTATATAAAACTAAATAGAGAGCCACTTATACCATTTATTTACCCGTAATTTACTACATATATGTATTTTTTCTATCTTTAGGTTGTTTCTCTGGAGGTTGATTAAGACCGTAAGTTTTAATCTGATTCTTCTGGCTTTTAAGGAATTTTTATTAACAAGACTGGTGTGTGGTTTTCTTCACGAAACTCCTGAATTGAAGAGTGGAGAAAGGTTGACCCTGTCATTTTTGGAACAAGTTTTTTGTCTATATTTTATAAGTCAACAATGAAAAATTTTGACCTAAAAACGACGCGGGTAGAATTGAAATTTTGTCATGCCTCTATCTGGAGATATGGTTCAATGAAATTATTTAACGTTCAAGGAGTGCCTACTGAGTGCCGATTAATTGGGATTTTTTATTCCTCGCGCTGTGTCCGCTGCTGGTTATAATTGAGGACGCCGAAGTATATGGACTTTTATATGAAAAGAAACGTTTTGCCCTTGCGACGCTTATCATTGTGCTGATGGAATCTCTGGAGGAAGAGAAAAAGTTCACCGTATGAATGGTGGGTTTGATCTGTCAGTCCATTATAATCAAGCAGTAAAATACAAGAGTATTAATAATTTATTTTGGAGCACCATATATAATGAATACTGAGAAAATTTTTTTCTCCAAAAACGATTCTAAAACTGATGAAAATTTTAAAGGAAGTAATTTCACACAAGTAAAGTTCCTCCCAGAGAACTTTAGACAAATATTTTTTTTGCTATTTTAACTGAGTTCAGTACATTCAAGGCCCTTAACGGATTTTTCAGCAGATTATGGAGTCTCCCATGGGAGGACAACTTTCAACCAATTCTTTCGCAATTATTTTTTGCCATATGTTTGAAATTGCCATTTATTTGGATGGAAGAAATTCAAAGATGGGTGTAGTTTTGCATACTATAGAATTGTAGACGATTTCTTGTTGTCATAAAAAAGATAAAAAAAGTTGAACTTTCTGGAAAAATTAAAACCGTTGATAAAAACTTAGGATTCAACAATAGAAAATGGCATCTAATAATACACTTAACTTTTGGACACTACGATCATCATAAACAACAATAATTTGAACCTAAGAGCATTTCCGAAAACCTACGGCCACAGATTTGTTTGTAAATTATAGAACAGGCGTGAGTCAAAAAAATTATAAAATCGGTACTTTCGTGGGTGAACTTTATCGTTGTCACCACTCCACAACCACAGATGACGCTAGAGATCGCGCAATCGAAAAATCTAAAAATATCTTTTTAAAAAATCAATACCCGCTTAATTAACTTAATTCTAAAATTTCCGAAAGTCCTAGAACGCAATTTCAGAAATCTATCTGATTTCGCCAAAAAACGTCAAGCTGAAATAGACAACCCGGACATTGAGAATTACACATTCTCTTTACCGTACACTAGCACACGCTGTTCCAGCATAGTATCCAAAATTCACATAATAATAATTCAGTTTACCCCCAATTATAAACTTAATATTGCATTCACAACTAAAAAACTAGATAGTGTGATTCACCCACGACTCAAACCCCAAAAAAGTTACTTTCAAAATTGTAACTTATGTTATAAATATATTTGTGAATGTGAAGAGTCATATATAGGCGAAACTCAGCAATTATTACACACACGAGTTAAAAATCATCGCACTCGAGATGATTCTGTAATTCACCACCATATTCAAACGTGTTCTGCGTATCAACAATCTTTCTATGATAAATTAGGCGTTGACCATGATAAAAGTACAGATAGAGAAAAATTAGATTTATAAGGTCATTTTACAATTATAGAAAAAAATCGAATTTATAAAAACTCTAGAAAAATTTTCAAGGGAATGTTGATCTGCATGGACAAACCCACTCTTGACAGACAAAAAGAACATAAAGTGCTAAAGTTCATTTGTACGTGCTTTCTGGGCGAATCTCAAAACACTGCTATTACCTAAATTTATAAACGCATCGAGCGTTGATGATGCGTCACTGAGGCTCGATTCGTGCTTTTGGAACGAAAAATACTTTTTGTGCATCTAAAATTCTTTTATTTCTCACTTTTGAAAATGGAAAACCGAAAGTTGAATAAAAATTTGAATTGAAAAATTATATTATATATCTCGAGAAACCCTACAATAATATGTATCGCGCAAAATTTTTTGAATTGTTGAATTGTGTAACTCCGATACTGAGAGCAAAAGAAAGTTCATCCTTTCTACGAGATCATGGCTTTCATTTCTGGATTTCGACATTATTTTTTCTAAATTTAATGTAAGATTATTCTCAAGGCAAAGAAAGCAAGAAATAAACTAAGTTTTTTTAATTGATTCGAAAAACTGAGACATATAAAAAAAAAATTCAAACTTTTTAATGAGTGATTAATTTTTTACTATTCATTCATACCATATTTGTTTAATTCTCTTGAAATTTCAAGAAAATTCCAGAGTGGAATTCTCTGTTTTAAGACTGGTATGATATGTAAAAATAATAACTCTGTTCTTAGGCAATATGTATTTTTAGTCCAGTTAGGATAAGAAAGGGTCTCATCCCACCAGCGGATTACATTTTCCTCCAGAGATTTGTTGTCTTTTTTAGCGATAACCTTCATAATTTCATGATTTGACTGTTTTCTGAATATTTCCATGCTCAGTTTGTCTAGGATTTTTAAGAGGAATTCGTGACTTTGAATCGAATTCAAAAATTTGTTATTCCATTTTGTGTATTTCAAATCCATTTTTTGTAAAATTAGGATGATCTCGATAATCGATGTTATTCTGGTCATTCTAAACAGTAATCAAATTGAAATAATTTTTTGGTAAATTTTAGATATATTTTTTTTAAAGTAGATCAAAAAAGTTTTTTCCCAAATCATTCTTTTTTGATTGGTAGCGATGTGTTCATTTTGAACGCTGTTAAAATGTTCGAATGTCCTACGAAACAGTTGGCCTCAATTATTCGATGCTTTTTTAATGAAATAACATCATTTTCCATCATAAATTTCTGCATGATTGAAGAAATTCTCAGCCATATTTTCTTTTTCGGGCATCTTTTTAAGAAGGTTAATAAGCCCCTTACTGATGATTTCAATGATTCCTTTGGAAGGGACTGATGCAATAACCTAACTTTGCTTCTTAGTAGGTTAAACTCTGCAGAAATGATGTATATTTCTGTGAATAGATTGAGGTCTTCCATGATCTGTAGGATCAAATTTTGGCTTATCTATGGAGGTGTTTTGTAGGTAATTTTATAACTAGACGTTTCGACATTTTTCCCATCTTAAAATAATATATGATTTAGCTTATATCAAACAAATATGTGAAAATTTAAGATATATTTTGCGCTTTATCGATTAAGTTTATAATCAGAATCAATATTGAAGTTATTTCGGTTTAGCTTCTCGGCGGCTCCTGCCGCGGGACATTCTAAGAGCATGCCGCGATAGTGAGTTGGCATTGGGCTGTTTGCGGTCCACCGCATAAAGATTTTCTTGGATTCATCATCAATATTATTTTTGCAGAGTTCTAGTAATACCGAGTTTCTACCGGAGTGAGCAGAAAGTTGATTTTTCAAGCCTAATTTTTTGCTGATTTTACGAAATTGATAGAGTTATCCTTTTTTACTTGGATTCTCTAGAGCCTTCTTAATTAATTAATTTCTCCGCATGGGTTCAGGTCTTTTCGAGCCAAATAGAAAGTTAGATGCTCATCTGTTTTTAGTATATTTTTTTGCATTAATTTTGAAGGTTAACTGTTCAGATTTAATTCCTAATAAGTTATTCTTGCTATTTCGGAGGTTGATTTTGAGAAATTTGCCTAGCTTATTAGTAATTAACTTAATATCTTTAGCAAAAATGTTGACTACATCTGATAGCCTAGCCCCGGTGGTAAAACATAGACTTAATGCGATTGCCGCTATATCGCTTATTTTTTCATTATAGCCAAATAACGTTGAGATAACCTCCCTAATCTCTTTATGCTTAAAACATTTTGCTCTGTTTTTAAGCTGTAGATTTTCTGCCAGAATTGGCCTTGCGAAGCGCTTAATTTTGCGTTTGATTCGAGATGCATAGATTTTCGGGATGAAGTTGTTGATCTCCGCCTCAATTACTTTTAGCAAAGTATGAATAAATTGTCCAACTACGTATCCTTTTAATGTACGATTTTTTGAAATTAGAAGTTCGGCTTTGTTTTTTATGTAAAACGTTGAAAATTCTTCTATATTTTCAATTTCAAGCTCTTCCCATTTTTTGAGCTCTTTTTCCAACAAGAATCTTGACATTGTGTACTTAAGTTTAAGGTAGACTTTGTCTTGCTTGTCTAGATTTTTCGTTTTCATTTTGAAAAAAACGGTCTGATTTAGTGGTTTATAGTTAAAAAACCAATTTTTTGATAGTTAATTTTTAATAAGAGCAAAATTTTGATATTTTTAAGAATTAAAAAATAATTGTTTTTTGAAATTCTTTGGAGAGTTTTTTGAAATAAGAGTAATTTTAAGCAATTATGTAGCTAATTATTGGTTTTCTAATTTTTCCATCGTTTTGATTAGTTCCATTTCTACTGTATCTAATTCATTTGGTCAATGGCCAACGTTCCTACCAAGCTACAGATTTCTTCGTTGGAATTTGGTGATTTTTTGTATCGCAAAAGGCCTCTTTTTAGCGGTCCTTTGGCGTTTTTTATCATCCATTTTAACTGTCCGGAATCGATGGTTTTTAATTGTACCAGGTTTTGTAGAGCTAATTTTCGATTTGTTGAGAATTTTTCTACGGAACTGTCAGAAATGTCGTTTGCGTCTTACATTCTGAAAGGAAGGCTAAATTTGTTAATTTGGTGGATTTTTAGTCATTGCTAGGATTTTAATGGAATAATGATTTTGGTATAAAGTTTAAAAAATTTTGAAAAGTTAGAAAAAAAAATATATTTTTTCCGGGAGGTATTACCAACGCGGTTTTTCCCAACCAAGAATTTACGTCCTACTTCAAGTAGTAACATGTTTTTTGAAAATTAAAAAAGCATTTTGTTTATACTTAAGATTTTAAGGAGCTTGTAATTTCTCGGTTACTCCGGTCTACTCCTTTTTAACATCTTTTCTTTTGTCAAAGCCTTTTTCTCTGGAGGTTTTGGATTTTCCATGAACTTTATGATCATAATCTTTTATGAAATTTTCACGTTTTCCTTTGTAGCCTGTAGCTTTGGAGTGACTACTTGTTTGTGGCTTAGGTTTATGTTTTTTCTCCGTAGATTTATCGTCTTTTTTATAAGCCCTGCTCCCCTTATATCCACCACCTTTATTGTTTCCATTTCTGGTATCTTTGAAAATGGTTTGATACTTGGAATTGACCGCATGATCTCTGATTTGTGCCTTTTTCTTAAAAAAGGCTTCCCCTCGTCCGTCGATTTTAATTTTTTCCACCCGCTGACTCGTGTTAGCTGGCAACTTAAATTCATAAGTGGCAGTGGAATTTCCAAAAAGGGTTTGAATTGCATTTTCGGCCTTATTTTGTACTTCTTGACTAAGAAGTGCCCAACAGGCTTGCAAGACTCCCATTCTGGAGATGTCAGCTTTGTTGACCTCCATGTTCTCCAGAGCTTTGGTTATGGTAGTCCACATTGTATCTTCGGTTGACCACACTTCCTTATATTCTTTGAGAAGTTTGGTCACATCCGCCAGATTTAATTTTTTCAAATTTTCTGATTTTGTGAACATTTGAGCGACATCGCTTCAATGTCCGCTTTTTAGATCTTTTCAGATCTTGTACTACGTACTTTGGGGCGCTTTTGTGGTATGCTACAACCCGCCCTGTTTCGTTAGTACGCCAGCTGTTGCCAGTAATGGTTCTCCGGAGCAGTTTGAGGTCTTGTTTCATACCTCGTCGAATAGAGTTTAGGGATACTCTGTTTTTGAACACCTGTTGTCTCTGAGAGCGCGTTTCCAGAAGCCATTTTTTCAGTGAAGATTCACTGGTTTTCTTAAGAAAATCGGATTCCTTTGGCTTTAGCGATAGTGGACTAGTAGCAGCTTTGTGCTCAATTTCCCTGAATTTTTTCAGAAGTTTTTCCAAGTTATCTTCTTCTAGTCGCAGAGAAATTTCTGCTGTTTTTCACGCTCTGAATCCTTGAGGTTGTTTGCGATATCTTGAGATTTTTCCAAGCAAAATTTGGTTTCGCAAACATCCTCAAGTTTTTGTTGCGTCTCAGCAACCTCTCTAGGGATAATCACTTCATAAGTTACCGACCGAAAAGCTTTCAGATTTTTCTGTTTTAGCTTCTCTTCCTTTCTTTACAGTTCTCCGTAGGTATCTTCATTGGTTTCCATGTCCAAATCTTTATCAAAACCGACTTTCATTGTTTTTTAAAAAAAATTAATTTTTTAAGTCTAAAAAATGAAAGGAAATGATTTTTTGAATTGTAATTTTTAGAAATAAATATCAGAAGAAAAAATGGTAGAAAAAAATTGAAAAGGGCATTTTTATTTTAAGTTCTGATTTGAAATTGAAAGTTTTTTGCAAAACGAATTTTTTGGCATAAGTACTCGAAAAGCCATTTTTTGACCAAATTGTTACTTTTTTAATGTATCAAAATGATCATTTACGCCATAAAACTTGAGCCTAACATCTGGACATTTTAAACTGTGAAGTATTTGAAAGTGATTTTTAGCCTTAAAAAAGGCCGTTTTATGCGAAGCGGTAGAGTTTTTTAGAAAACAAAGGTTTTCATTTTTTGATTTTTGTATAAATTCTGAATCTTCTTATTTGAAAGTTCCATTTTCGACTTTGTTGATAAAGTTGATTTGCTCGTTGATTATTCTCCAGAGATTTCTCGGAATATCAATGTAGCGATCCAGAATTAGTTTTTTGTAGGCGGACATATTTTTAGTTGATTCGGAATAAAGTCGGCCCAGGCCCCAGATGCCGTTTTCTTCTAATAATTTTTGCTCAGCCTGTGTTGGTTGATCGAAGTAGACTGTGAAAATTGAGCCTATAGATCCGAATTCTGATAGCTCCCCTGCGTCAAATGCAGTATCGTCCGATCGTACATTGCCACCTTGACCGTCTACTGCTATAGCGTATGTGTCCGAGGGTCCCGAGATTGTCGAATTTTTATTTGACATTTTTCTAAAAAAAATTTCAATAATTTTTCGTGGGTTTACTTTTTGGAATTTTATAATAATTAATATTAATTTCTTATAAAATTATTTGGTTAGATGGCTCTATTTTAAATGGGCTGCCCGTATGATGAAGCGACAACCATATTTTTTGGCGCATTATATTTAAGCGGGCGGTGTTGAGACAACCCTGTCTGTTTTCCAATGATACGGAATATTTTCAGTATAAAATAGGTGACGATTATGTTTTAAGGAGTGGATAAAAGAAAGAAAATATTTGATGAGAAGTAAATATTTTTTATATCGACGCCTGTTTTTTACTTTTCTGATGGATTAGAAAATTATCTCCGGAGTGTTTGCGAGTAATCAAAACAAATTATTTCTGGCGAAGCGAGTAAATTTTAAGGTTACTTGTATTTTTGGTTTGAATAGTGTTTTAGTAGGAAAAAATTATATAATTTTAGAAGGTTTTGATACAGGATATATATTTTTTCTCTGGAGAGTTAACATAATGATTTTTTCAAAGTTTTGTGTAAAATTTTGTTCCGACCATTATATATTTGACTGGCTTTGTTTCAAGGTTGGTTTCCCAGTCGTTTCTGTCAAAGCGAGTTCTTATCTTATCAGTTTCACCCTTGATAAGCTTATATAATTTTCTTATTAAAGCTTTGCACTCTGGTCTTAGCGCTGGTATTTCTGCGCCCATTTCCTGTACTGCAATAGATAACCTGAACATTGTAGTTCTTCTGATTGACCTGGTTAAGTTTCTTGTGAAACTACCCCAAGATTTGTAACATGCCAGAGTTTCTTGATCACGGGACCTTTCTGGCAAGTAGGTTGTAATAATCAGGGAAATTGATTTTATTTCTAGAAAATCGACATTATTTTCCAAGACTAGAGTTCTAATCAGACGCAAACCCTTTTTGATCGTTTTTATCAGAAATTTTGTAATTTCGTCAGTGTTCCCGATTTTTTTGGGTGATAGTCTGGAACTCCGGAGAAAAGGGTAAAACGGCTGCTTTAGTGAAATTCGTCCGTAAGGGTGAACTGGGTGCTTGCATGGTTCTTCTAAGTGAAAACTCAATTTTTTCTGTCCGAAGTCGATAGCGAGCGCTTCTTTTTTAAGAATATGTGCAGGTTTAACCATTCTAAAAACTAAAAAATAAAATTTTTGAGAGAATTTTTTTCTATTTGGACAGGGAAAATATGAGAAAATTTTGGTTTATTTGTTGAGCAGGTTTAAGATAGCTATAGTTTTTGGGTTGGCTGTGTTTGGGCCGAAAAAACCCCATCTTTCATGCTTATTTTTTGAAGGGGTTAATGTTGGATTTTTAAACTTTTTTGATAAGTCGACAACCCTTGCTTTTTTGGGTTTGAATGGCATGAATAAAGGTGTTTGTTCGAAATAATGAAAAATGGCTATGAAGGATAAATTTTTCTAAGTTGTAAATAACTTTTTGGCAATGAAATTTTGGGCGTTTTTCGGAGGAAAAATGTATAAAATATCATTTTTCTCCGGAAAATAGGTTAGAAAGTTGGTCCAAATATTTTCGGTTTCTCGATCTCGAGATATTTATCGTGTATATTTTTTGTTGGCGAAAGTTGCGCATCCGTCTAAATTTGGGATTTTGCTCGCGAGCGCCTCAAGCCATGTTAAGCACTCAGGATTAATAATTTCTTCATTATAGTCAATTTCCCTTGAGGCCTCGTCTGCCAGCTGGATTTTTGTTGAAATCTATTCTATAGACAGATGTAATTTAAATTGAATTGCTAACAACGTGATTTTCCTGATCACGTCTTTGAGCGTTTTCTTTCTGGCGCCTTTTTCCCAACAATGACATACCGCCTGATTGTCACATAAAAACGTGACTCTGTGGTTTTCCAGCTTATGACGATGATTTTCTACATAGTCAAGGATTGCCAAAGCTTCTTTTGTTGCGATAGTAAGATCAGCTTGGTGTTTGTTCCAATAATAGGAGTAGGATTCGCCGTCATGTTTGGTGTACCATCCTCCGGAGTCACCTGACGCATCCGTATAGATTTCCATTTCTAAGAAGAGTGGGGTATCTTTGAGCCATGGCCTTACCTTGTCTACGTATTTAATCTCGTCTGAGTTCCAAAGTTCTAACTCAAATCGTAAATCTTCAGTGATTTCGATAAAAGGCCGATCGTGTTCTTCTGAAATCATAAGAGCTCTTGTGATTTCTATTATGAAAAGTTGCATATTCTTTATGATCATAAGAAAAGAGCACATCCTTCCCCTCAGTTTTTCTAATCTTTGTAGAAAATGAAATCCTTTTCCAGAATTTCGTTTACATTTTTTCGAAATTTGTTCCACTTTTCTTCTGGTATCTCCAGAGTTTGTTTAACCGTATCAATTATAGCGCCTAGAAATTCTAGCCTTTGCGTACAAATGAACGTTGAATTGCTTTTGGAGATATATCCTCCATGTGCCGTCATTAGCAAATTTGCTATAACTGCGTTTTTGGCCCTCTAGCCCCCTCTCTATTTTTTCCAGAGTTTCGCTCGAGATGTGGTCCTCCAAAATGAGCCTATCATCTAAGTAAAGAAAGGCTGCGATATTTTATTTTCTTAGATAATTAATAACCACAAAATTAGCCATTTGGTAGTCAGCTGGCACTCGCCCGATGCCAAATGCCGCGGCCTCGTAACGAAAAATTTGACTTCCCCACTCGAAATGGGTGAAATCTCTGGAGACAGGACCCATTTTTAGATGATGAAAACCCGATTTATCATCCCATTTCGAGAAATATTGGCCAGGTTTGATAAATAGTAAAACGTCCGAAATTGTATTTAGGAGACACGGCGGGTTATGAGTTTAGGTTATTGTCCAGGGGCCCCCATCCATGCAAACCCTTAACTTAAGTTTCTCGCCCTCCGGTGTCTGTTTTGTATTTATGGCCAGAACCAAACCTGCCCGGATCGGACTTTCAATTTTGTTAGCTGGTCCTAACCAGACCACCGCTTTTGTTTCTAGCCATTCTAGAATTTGCGCAGTTATCTTTTTTGCGTTCAAATTTGTCCTTTTGCTAATTTTCTGAAAAAACGGGATTTTTGTTTTTCTACAGGGGGATTTCAGCATAGGGTAATTAACTATAGTTTTTTGCCTTATGCCACAAATCTTATAGTTATTTCCCTGAACCAGGTCGTTGTTAAGCAAATTTTTGATTTTCAGGCTTTGGTAGTCGGTCGTTATACCCGTACAGAGTTTTCCGTAGTTTCTGTATTTTAAAGCATTTTTTCGTGAGATATTCGCTTGATTTCGAAAAAGATTAACCCCTTTGTGAATCAGGGTATAGGTTCTATGCTTGATTTCATCACAAGGTAGCTGGTTAATAGTGACCAGCCATATGCTAACATATAAGTGAAAACTACCAACCCGAAATTCTTCTTCGGAGCGATATTTTACTAAGGCCCAATTTGGCCTTATTTCATTCCTCCGGAGTTTTTCTACAAGCTTCAAGCATAGGTTAGAATAACCTAGCCATTCGTCTCTTGTTTTTGGCCATTTTAGGGGATTGTTTTTGTGATCTGTTGCTGATACTGGACTGAAATTTTCGTCGCAAATTTGATTTTGGGCAATAGTTCCGTTTTCAATTAATGAATCAATGTCTATTTTGATTTGTTCGTCTGTTTGAAAAAGACCCAATTTTTTAATATTTGTCAGTTCTAATTTTTCCAGTTGCTTCAACTCTTCAGCCCTATTTGGTTTTTCTTTAAATTCAGGATAAAAATTTTCATGATTTTTGGAGTGATCGTGAAATTTTATTTCTGGCGCATTTTCAATGAATTGACATTTTTCCGTAAATGTAATTGGTTTTTTAAATTGAGATTTTTCTGATTCTAGTTTCTTTCTTTCGATGGTATAATCCATTCTAAATTGAAGTAAACTAGGTAAGCGGTTTTTAACTGGAAGATAAAAAATTTTCGTAAATTTTTGACTAGCGAAAAATTTGAATGGGAAGTTGCTTTTCTCATAATGAAGATTTCATTTTTCTATAATTAACACGTAGTTTTTGGCGTTAGAGAGTTTTCGCCAGAGTGTGGTTCTAGTTTTTTGTCTGAACGTTGTTTTTCGAAAATTTTTGTATTTCTCCGTATCATTCTCCTCATCTGTTGAAACGTCAGTATCACTGTCTTTCTCCGGAGAATTTAGAAGTGATTTAATTTTAATTATTAATTTTTCTGATCTAGCGTTTATGATTTCGATATTTGACGAGTCATTAGCTTGGGAATTGATGGTAAACATATATTTCAGCCATGGTTCAATATCAGAGATTATTTGATGTGGTAGGTTTTTTGAGGTGTATCGGCTGTATAAGCGAAAATTCAGAGTTTGCTCCGTAAGGATGATAAGTTTATCAAGCCGTGTACGAGACCACATTCCCATCTCCTTTCTAGCCATCCAGCATATTCGTGTTATAGACGCTAGATTATCGTAGAGAGTTCTTCGATTTAAAAATTTCGTAAAAATCTTTATCTCAGTATTTATTCGAAATTTAAGAGAATTTGCTCCTTTTAACCAAAAAATTCCTAACTCTGGAGTGATTTTTTCAACATTTTTCGTTGTAAGAAGTTTTTGATTGAAAGGACCAATGTTTTCGCTAGGTCCCGAGGCTGGCCAATTTTCCTCCAGAGAGTTAGCCCAATTTTCTAAAGATCGTAAATTGGTTTTATAACCGAACTTTTTGATGACCGCTACTAGAGCTGTGGTTGCTTGAATTATTTCGCAGATTTTGTGATCTTCTACGCCTAGTAGGTTAGTCCAGAGATCAAACTTTCCCTTTGATTGGTGAAAGTTTTCATATTCGCCTATTAGCACCGGGCTAAGTACCCCTTTATTTGCATCGAGCTTTATAGCTACATGCGTTAAGGGGGTTGCATCAATCGGCCTTGGCCATTCTAGAACCTCAAATTCGGAGACTGATGCCACGTGCGACGAAGTTTCGATGCTGCTAAAACGATTCATTCGGAATCCTGCCATAAAAGAGACTGAGCAAATAAAAAAAATTTTTGTTGTTTTATAAGCATTTTATTTTCAGTTTGTTCTAGAGAGTTTTGTCTCGGGTGTCAGACAGTTTTGTTATGAGTATAGAATAAGCTATGATCCACCCCCCATTTTTCTATGTTTTCTCAATAACAAGTCTGTGCGACAGCCTGACAAATTTTTTCCGAAAAAATAATGTAAGCAGTTGTATGAAGGTCAGCACGTTATAAGCACTTTTCACAGTTTTTTGTTTTTTGTCAAGCTTTTCAACTTACTTTCTCTGGAGATTTTGATATTGAAAATTTTATTTTCTAGTTATTTTTTCTTGGGATTGTTTTAACAATCCTAGAATGTCTTCTTCGTCATCGGACGAGAGATCGTCATAACTGTCAAACAGAGTATTAGTTGAAAAATTTGACAAAAAGTAGCGTTTTGTGTTTTCAAAGGTTTTTTCTCCAGAGGTTGATGAGAAATTTTCCTCTAGATCGCTGTTTGTACTTATATCACCACTTTTTTCCACGCCTTAAATTAATTATTGATTAGTACAAAAGTTTCTAAAATTTTCTTCGTCGTTTACTTTCATGACTTTTCTTTGCCGCTGGCTTCGAAAAAGTACCAGAAGGTGTTCTTTTGAGGGCTCTTTCGGCAGCCTGAGAGGTTTTTGGGCGATAAGTGGATATATTTTAGGGTGTCTCAGATTTTTAGTTTTGCAATGATTTATTTTGGTTTTGCAACTTTTCTCCTATTTCTCCCTTGAACCAAAAACATTCCAGAGCCATTGGGGTGACTAGTGGGTTAGATTTGCTGTCAAATTCTTGCATCTTATTTGGCTGGTTGATGTTGATCTTAACATCTTTCCTGTCTGCCATTCGCCGTGGTGTTGTTGTAACCTCATCATTGTAGAGCATGGTAGCCTTATTTTCAGAGATTTTGGGATGAGGCTATAAAGAACTAGTAAAAGTTCTTTATTTTTCATGTCGGGTTTTAGCTTAGTAATTTTATATTTGATTAATTCAAATACCCGGGATTTTGGCCCTACAAATTCCCTGGCTTTTAACCCGACATTAGTCATCAAGTCGTAGACTTCGGAAAGATTGATAAGACTTGGCGACATAACCATGTTGTTTAGAGTACCTAGTTGAGCCAAAAGGCCTCTGAAGTTGTTATTCTGGACAACTTTTTTAGCTGGATTTTCCTCCATGAGGGGTTCAATGAGTGGTTTAATTGTTCGAGTAAACGTGATGTTGCACTCAGTTTCCCACAGTCTTTCGTAGACTAGAAAATATTCTAACGTGGCCTGTCCCACCGAGCGGTAGAAATCCTCTTTCATGAAGGCTATATCTTCATCAGTAGGTGGATTTTCCGTGTCAGTTAGACAGGACAAGTCCAAAACTTCGATTGGATAATATTTATCCACTTGATTTTTTTCCTCGATCTTTTCTGAGAAAGAGGTTCGTTTAGGTGTTGGGCTTCTGGACTTTCGAGCGCCACTGACGGAATTTTCAACTTCATCGTCAAAGTCGTTTTGAGGTGAATGTGGCTGATTTCTCGCCTCATTTTCCAGTTTTTCGATCAAGATTGCTTGTTTTTGCATTTTGTTGCCAGAATCTTTGTTTCCGTTGTAAGGGTTTTGATCTCCAGAGATAGCGGTTAAACCTCCTTTTTCACATAGTGTTTTATTAGAACTTTCAAATTCTCAATTGTGGTAACTGAGGATTTGATTGACTCTAACTTGTTCTCCAGAGATTGAAAGTCAGATTGATGTTTTTGGATTTTTGCTTTAACCGCTAGGCCTTCAATCATTGACTTGAAAGAGCTATCTTCCCAGTCAATTTCAGAAATCAAAGATAGTTGTATTTTATCCTCATTATTTCGGTACTTATGGTGGAGGTAGTGACCAGAAATATGTCTGCTGCCTAAAAAAGCAAAACGATTAAACTTGGTGAGACACTCTGACCAATCCACTTTTCCCTCCATTTTTTCATCACTTTGCAACAAATCAGCAATTTCAGTTTTTATGTTTGCTAAAATTGAAGGTTCTTCAAAGTGATCATTTTTTCCTTCGTTTCGATCCTCATCCTTAAAATCCATTTTTAAATACTGTGAGTGCGTTACCGAAAAAAAAATTTATATTGTAAAGTTTTGAAAATTTATCTATGTGAACAGAAGAAAAAACAATTTTTTGGAATGGAACTGAAAAAGAAAAAAAATAAAGTTGAATTTTTAGCTAGCTAGTTTTTAAAAAAAGAATAAAACGAAAAAAAATTTTATTACAAAAAAAAAATTAAAATATATTTGTCCTTGTTTTTCAAAGCTTGGTAGTCTTTTTAGATCTGCCAGCTTCTGGTTCTTTGAATAGGATTATCCTTATCAAAGAAGTCTTAATGCCTAGTTATAATCTATTAATAAATAGATTGTGTCAAGTATTACCTTTTCTTCTGCGTCTTCTTGTTCTTCAGTTTCTTCTTCTGATTTACTAGAACCTCTTGGACCTGGCTCGCTGTCTGGAGAAAATTTTTGCAGCTTATTTTGGTCCTTAACTCGTTTGCTAGCTTTTGGCATTTCCTCTGGTGGTTCAGTTTGACTCGTAAAAAATTTTATTGTATTTTTCAACAAATTGATTTTTTGTTCCGTCTAAAAAAGGAGTTTTTAGTCGAATGAAAAAAGTGTCTGAGCCAGATTTAAAAAGTCTTAAATTTTGAAATCTAGAGTTAATTATAAATCTAGCTCAAGTTCAAAATTTCTTGCAGCAGTAGTTTTTAGTGTCCTTGACAAAGGCCGTTGGTTTCCCTCAGTTCCGTCTACTCACTTTTTTAGACGTACAATTTTTCAGATTATTGAAAACTTAAAACTTTGATATTTTTTGTTTATTTTCAAAGAGGAAACTGAACCATGTTTTCCAAATATTTGTGCAAAATTACCCCAGTTTTTTGTTGCGAAGTTAAGTTTTTGCGATAAACGATAAGTCTGTTTGATTTTTTGGGTTAATTTTTTATTGTTCTAAAGATGCGATTCGGAATTTATTTTTGCAGTAAATTTTACAGATTTTGTAATCTAAGTGTTTATTCTGCTAATTGAGTTTTTAGCTCGGATTTATTCAGAATTGGATCTCCCTGGTTTGTTTTCTTGAAAACTAGTTTTTCCAGGATTGTATTTATCCAGAGATTTTGGATAGATTTTCGGAGGAGTTTTTTGTTACCGGTTTTATTTTTTCCGGATAGTTTTTGACTAGGTTCTCGAAGGATAAAGTGGTTAGTAGATAATTAACTCCATATTGTTGTGTGTAGAGGTTAATCAGATCTTATTCTACTTGGATGTTGCATAGATCATGGACAAATTCGTCACTTTCGAGTATCATTACTGGAATTTCTCCAGAGGATTTTTTGACCGAATTTTCCAACTCTGTTTTAAGTTCATCGATATTTTTCAATAATCTGGTTTGTTCGTATTTTATTGTAATTGCCAACGAAATTTTTGAATCAGAATTCAGTTTTTCCCGATATTCCAATTTTTGGATTTTTACATTTTCTTCTCTGAGCGCTGACAGAATCTCATAATCAGTTTTTTCCGCAAAGTCTTTCATTTCTTTTTCCGCCTTATTAAATCCAAATTTTGCTACTGCTCTTGCTGAATGATGGGTGGATTCTCTGTCATCCTCCTTATAGACATGTTCTCTGTCTGTGGAATTTTTCATTTTGTTGCGCATACGTTTTATGCAATTTTATATTGTTCGGTTTTTATCAAACGTGTCAAATTGGCGCGCATTTTGATATTCGAAAATGGGCGCGCGATCTTTCGGAGAAATGATGAGCCCTATATTTGGTTTTTGGGACCTTAATTTAACTCCTAGAGCGTCCTCCAGAGAAAAACCAGGTGCAGATTTAAGGTTCTTGTTTCGTTCTGCTTGGTGGATTTTGATTGCTTTCATAGCAATTGCACAGACAGTCTTTTCTTCATAGATTTGATTTCTCGGTGCATCCATATTATGAATTACTAGACTTTCCAATTTTGGCGAGAATTCATTGTTAATGGATATTTTACCGGTTTTTATATTGCCATCCGAAGCTAAGTCTACCAGACTATTGTTGTTACTTTTTGCTTTGTTTGACAAGATATTGATGACTTTTCGATGTCTTAATTGCATTCTCGACTCGGTCATCGAGAAATTTGCTGCTCCGTTTCGAAGTTAAATTTGTTCTCCGAACTTATTCTCCAGAGAGTTTTTTGGCAAAAGTCTTGGATTTCCCAAGCTTGAAATTTTGTTCCATGTCACGATGGAGCCTGTAGATTCACTTGGAGTTATTTGCTCGGTTAAAAATTCTCCATAAACATTCTTTGAGTGTACCGTGGCCACATGGAGTACGTCAGTGTTTATTGCTCGTGGAAGTTTCTTCATAAAGTCCATTTTCGCCATTTTTTCGTTGCCAATTACATTTGTGTTTTTAATTTGGCACCTGGGGTGAAAATTGTAAATGGGGCTATTATGACGCTTCCGAGCTCACATTTTTGTTCAGTGTCAAGCCGCTCACGTGACCTGAAATCAGCGAGTTCATTTAGCGTGTAATCTTTCATATATTTTGGAATTTTCTCTTTCCAGAAGTTTGAAGATTTGAGGTAATTAGCAGTGACCGCAATACTTGACGAAATATTTGTTATTTCTTTATTGAAAAGAGCCAATTTATTAACCCAGGCATGCATGGTCTGCATTTCGATATTGCAGCTGATTGTCTTTTCACAATCAGCCTTTTCTTTTCCATTGAAACCTAGGGTAGCAGACGCCCATAAATCATAATTGTCTGCTCTCGTAATATTCAGCTGGATTACCGTGAGGATTCTTTTGAGCCATTTTCGGGACTCTTCAAATTCATTCGTTTTGTCGAAAATTCCCTCCGATTCTTTGAGTTGCTGCCAGTTGGTAGATTTGAAAAATGATTTTCGATCCATGACTTCTGGATGATAAGCTTCCCGACAGTCTACAATTGAAATTTTTGAAAAAATTTTTCGCTCCTGGCCAAATTTAGCCTTTTCTGCTTACGTTCTGGCCCATTTTTTGGAGTTTTCTCCAGAGGAATTTGGTTTGTAGACAATCTTTTTTCTCCAATTCTCTACAAACCAGTCGAGTGCCATAACCAAAACTATTCTTTTGGGTATCTCTTCTTCGTCCAAGTATAGATAATCGGCAATGGTAGCCGATCCCGGGTTAATTATCGGTGGTTCATCCAACCCGTTAGTCGGAATAATAAGGTTTGAGTAGGTATTTCTTGGGTTATAATTGTCTGCTAAATCGCGTTGTTTATCCGATTTATATATGTCCGTTGGCCGTTTAGTGCCAACCCCAAATAAACCTTTCCCCTGATTTCTCATTTCCGATTTTTTAAACTGAATGAATTTGTTTAAATTGTCTCTGGAGGCGAAATGGTTTAAATTTTGTTGTAGTTCCTTCAAATCGCATTTTAAGAACAGCATTAATTTTTTCAGCGATTTGTTTCCAGGTGGTGAAATATGGGTCGATGTTCATGAATTTTTCTAGATTTCCCAAATTTGTGGTGCCGTTGGCCTGGTTTGCATTTTTCTCGATCCACCCCCATAGTTTTTTCACCAGAAAGCAGTCTTCATTAAAAAATTTTTCCGTTTTTACTGCTGCTTGGGAAGCATCCTCCGGAGTGGAATCTAACGGGATAAGTGGTTTATTAATGGAGGGATGGGTTTTAAGAGAAATTGTTTTGTTGTTCCATGTGAACAGAAACCGACTTGGTTGGTTTTTCCCGTCTTTTTCAAGCCTACGCATTGAAGTGTGAAAAGTGCAAAATAACGATTTTTGATTGGTTGTGACGTTGAGACAAAAATAATTTTTTTTATTTTTGAACGCACACAGTGTTGACCTATCCAAGAAATTATTAACCAATTCGCTACTTTCGGATTTTCCCATCGATGAAATTTTGGATTTCTGTCCAATTTGGCTGCAATTTTCAAAAATGGTTTGAAAGAGTAATCCATCTCTTCAATTCCAAGTAACGCGTTGACTGTTCCAGAGTCATAGAGTCCTAAGTGTTTTCTGGTTTCGACCATATTTTTAGAGATTTCCGAGATTCCAACCTTTTTGAGTTCGTTCAAGATTTTGTTTTGACACTCGCCAATGTATAGTCTCATGTGTGGTTTTAAAATTTTGTTCTCCAGAGAGTAAAATTTTATCCAATTTGTCTTCGCTATTTGTAGTGAAATTTCTAGCTACATTTTCCAGTTTCTTAAATTTTTGCCCCGTTTCTCCTTTATCGGATAGAAAGGAATTTTATGCTGTTTCAGTTGCGGTTTCGTTTATATAGGCGAAATCCATGAATCCAAGATCTTTAAATTTTGCTCTTGTGTTTTTATTTTTCATTAAATAATTCACGAATTCGAAAAAGTTGGCTAAGAAAGGGAAATTCATTAATCCACCAACTGGATCTGGGATAATTTTTTCTAGATTTTTCAAAATTNTTAAGGATTGCCTTTAGTTCTTGATCTCGCTTGTTTGACCTTTTGGGGTCTCCAAAGATGTCATAAATGAGTGATCTTGATTGAGTTGTAAAATTCATTTCTAGCTTCTCGATCATGATTTTTCTGAGCAGTGTTCGATTAATTTCTGGAAATTTTTTGTCAATCTTTCTCTGGAGAGTATTCGTAAGCCGATATGAGTCGGCCTTCTCTGACATTTCTAATTGGTCTAACAGCGGGATGTCCGCTTTTTCCGATAAAATAGACATCACATGTGTCAAAACAAGTTGATTGGCTATTTTTGAGAGCTGATTGAGAGATTCCAGCTGTCCCTTTTTTTCCAATTTTGGTTCTTCGATAATAACCGCTAGGATGGCAGCGGCTTCAATGATTGCATTTTTCGCTATCCGCTCTATGTTGACCATACCCAAGGTTAGGGATATTACATTTTCTTTGTCAATTTTTGGCTGGTCCAGATGGAGGATGGCCTTTTTGTTTGACATGCATTCCTTTAACAATGTAAGGGTGTCCGAGGTCGGAAGGTTTCTAGTCCAGTCTGGCATTTTTATGGCTTTGAAACTGTTTTCTGCTAGGGTGTCAGGAATGTCTTGTCCCAGCCATTCTTTTTTGCTAAAGCCTCGGAATTTGACTGGGAAAGTTTTTTGTGTTCCGGTATTTTCAAACAGGTTTTTATTGACGACCCATTTTTTGACTACTACGGCCGTGCAAACTGGGATTTTGTTTTTTCTTCCCATTTGATTGGATTGCTGAAAAATTGAAATTAACGTTTTTTGTCTACCAACCCTGTTTTTTATATTTTAAGGAGTAAAACTTCTTTATCACTAGAGATAGTAGCACTCATTATAAGTTTTATTAGGAATTTTTTGGAATATTTATTTCTGGAAAATTTTGTGTCCAGATAATTGGGTTTTCCGTTTGTTTATTAACAATCTCTTACTAGAAGAAATCTTAATGAATTTTGGAATAAAAAACTATTTTTAATCCGAGATTCTTACTAAAGAATCTCTCTGGCTCCACATTTTCTACCCGAGAATTTTTTGTTATGTAATACTTACAATAACGTGACTTTAGCATAAAAGCGATTGAATTTGACCAAATTTTTTATGAGTTCCCATCGATCATTTTTGTCATCTTCAAATTTGTGTGTTTGCATGATCGAATCGAAATAAGCCACCGCCTGGAAAATATTTTTAGGAGTTATTTTTTGACGATTTTTTCGAAAAAGAAATTTTTTGAAAACAATTTTTCGGAAAAAAAATTGGGGGCACTGTCTATCTGTCGTTTTTGTGCCTTCTTGGCCTTTTGTAAGTGACTGTTCCCGTTAGTGTTATTCCCCTGGATTAGGCTTACACGTCCCGTATTTGAGGGCATCTGATTCGTGATCTTGGCCCAGCGCCGGGTTTTTAGTTATTCATTAGGTTAGTGGGCATTGCGGGACTCGAACCCGTAGTGGTGCGCTCCCCAGACGGATTTTACCGCTGCGCTACAGTGCCCCACAAATGGATATATAAACTTTCGATACAAAAACGAAATTCATTTTCATTTTTTAATTTTAGTCTGGTTTTAAGAAACAAAAGTTATTTTGTATAAGCGTACCTTTGGTTTTTCTCCAGAGGTGTTTGTTCCCAAGATGACCATTTCTGGGTCTTCGAAAAAATTATTTTGATTTTGTATGATGACCGATACAAAATGCAGGAAATCTGAGGATTTTGTGTTATCGTCAATCAAAAAGCTATATTCTAGCTCTATTTCCGAATGATAATCGCAAATTTTGAGTATCATCGGAGTAGACGAGGTTAAAATAGTACTCAGGAGCTTCATTTTTTCCGAGTTGGTTTTCTCATTACGTGTGGATAGCTCCTCGTGTGTGATTAATTTTCCCAAGCCTTGGTGTTTTTGGCTATCACTCAACAGCAGGATAGTAGAAATTTTCGCTGTATTCTCTGGAGACGTTATAATCGGCACAATATTCATATTTGCCAGTTCGGAGGGATTTTTGCAATTTTTGATTTTTGCCAGAATTCCTGCCCTAGAAAGTGTGTGTTCCAGTTCGAGTTGAAATCAGCGGTTTCAAGTTTATTGTTTTAAGTAGAAAACCAAAATTTTGCCAGCATTTTCGACCCTATTTTCTATTTCAGTGAAATAATTAGAGAGCTGAACACCACTAAAATCTGATTTTTAGCATTAAGATTTTGTGAAAAGAAAAAAAAATGTTTTTTCCCTTTATTTTTGTGCTATTCTCTAGAGAATAATTTTTTGAGAAGAGGAAAATGATGGACTTTTGGTTTTTTGTAGATTAATTTGGACCTAATTATTTTGCGAACAGTTGGATTCGAACTCAATACCTCCGGCATGTTTTTCTGATTTTTATCCGCTACGCTATAGCGCCCTCCTCTTGAATCAGAAAATATTATTTTTTTAACGTTTCTTTAACAAAAAAAGATTTTTCGTTTTTTAACGAGATAATTTTTTGCAGCACTTTTGACCCTATTTTCTATATCGGTGTTTTATAGAGAGAGAAAAATAGTTAAAGAAAAAATAAATTTTTGAGCGAAATGCCACCAAGCCAAAAAAAATATATTTTTTAGAAAAAAGGGCAGCAATTCTGACCCTATTTTCTAAAACATGTAAAATGGGAACGGAAGAGAGGAAAAGAAAGCATTATTTGGACCAAATTTTTCAGGTTCGAGACCTAATGTGGGCTACTATTTTCCAATTGTTCGGCTGTAGCTAAGCTCGCGTGATAAACGGAATGACCCCCTTAATGTTGCATATTTTTGAAGAGAGTTTTTACCTAGGCAAATAGTCGAAATTGATGTCTTCTATTTTTGCTTGTATTTTTGATCACTCGGCTTCTTCATCGAGTATACATCTTTCAAAACCAAGTCATGAGGTATTTCTGTATTCCCGTGTTTTCTGTTTTCCGGTGGGATTTCAATCCTTCGCATTATCTCTGGAGAAATATTTTTTGTAAAATAGATTTTCTCGTTTTTGTTTTAGTCAGATTTTGGTAATCTGATTGTCTTCGCACAAAAACAAAACTGTCTTCCCTCTAATTCTCGATTTGTCCAGAAAAATCGTGATCGGAACAAAATATTCGATCTTGAATATTTGTTATTATTTTCGGAACAGGTGTGCCTGTTCTCCGAAAATTCCGAAGTGGGGGATTCGGCACAAAAATACTTTTTGTCCCAAAAATTGGTAATTTAGAACACGAGAGTGGGCCGAATTAGATACTATGTGTAAAATTGAGAATACTCGATAATTAGAGAGTTTTAGTTTTACGTATTAGTGGTAAACAACAAATTCAGGGCTGGTTGATTACGGAAAAATGTTTTCTTTCAAAGTCATTTTCCTTTGTTTATTTTTCAAGGAAAATCGATCTTAATTTCTCGCAATCAGTTTAATAAAGTGAGTGCGGCGCAACATTTCGAAGTCATGCATAACATTGATACTGTAAAACCAATTTATTATAATTTATTTTTGGAATATTATAACAAATTTCATTTTTCTAAAATAACTTTTAATGGCGATTCGATTTCACTATCCAAAATATTTTTCCAAATAAAGAAGCTCCGTAATTATATAAAAACAATTGAAGTACTTGATGGTGAATTAAGTTTGTTAAAAAGTACTTCCAGTTGTTCTAGCGCTTCAAAAATAATCGTAAAATTTTCTCGAGTACTGAATCAATTCTTCATTTGTTTTATTTCGATGCCCAGAGAAATAAATTTTGCAGCACCTTCACTGAGAGTCCCTCAGTCCCCTTTAAGGTTAAAAATTTCAAAATGCTGTGATTAAATTGTTTTGATCAGTTAATTAACCGCTTTCCTCTGGGAGTAGTTTTAATTCAATCTGATAAATTATTTTTTCAAAAATTTCATTTTGGGTTTACTAAGAGGTAATTTTTAAAAATTTAAGCATTTCTTAACTCGTAGACTTTAGACATGAATCTGTACCCAGGGACTCGATTTTAGCCAACGCGTCGCCACACTTTTAAATCGGCCATATTAGCAAAGTTTCATTATCAATATTCATTTTTTCAATAGCTTAAAATAATATTCAGCTAATTTGCGAAAAAAAAAGTTGCGAAAATTACCTCCTGTTACAGACAAAAGTGCAATAATAAGATGAAATTAAACCTTAATTTATATTGCAATTACCTCAATAAAAACTTCAAATGATTTCTATCGCTCTGTCTAAAAATAATTATATGGTTTTTACAAAATTCTCTAGTATAATTACTCTTAAATTATTTGGAATCTAATTTCTCGTGATGAGAAGAAGAGAGACACACGCTACGCATGAACTGATTTCTTATGTAATCAGTGTTTCCGGAAGTTTGGACTTCTAGGACTGCTTTATTTAAACCGGAGGCCAATTAAAAATGCAATAAAAGTCTAAGAAATTCGTGACGATTCTTTTTAAGGGGTCTTCCACGTGATTTGAGTACTTTTAAAAAAAAAAGTCATTATACAGTAATTTAAAAAGTACTCAAATTACGTCAAAAAAATTCCAGGGTCAACTTCAAACGATTTAAAGAACTTTTTCTCATTACACAATGTCGAATAAAATCAGGTGACGAAATAATTCAAAAATAAGGTTTGAAATATGTCATAGATAAATCCTATTTCTCGAGAATAAGATCACGTGACGTGTTTGGAAAATATTATTATGTTCAAAACTCTCAAATTAGGTGTTTATTGGCTCAAAAATTTTTGGCGTAATTTGATCACTATTTGTTAACTTTCACCAGAACCTTATTTCCTAATTTGAAGGTCACGTGATCGTTTTTGAACTTGTGTTGATGGAAAAAAAGTCTTAAAAACTTCTAAAGAACCTTTTTCACTTTTTCAAAATGCAATTTTGAAAAAAACAGTGCTATTTTTGCCGACCTTATTTCTTGAATATACGTCACGTGATTCATTTTCGGGCTATGATGTTTATGAGAAAAATGTCTTAGAATTTTTTTCTTATCACGATGAAAGGTTTAATTTTGTGATTTTAAGAATTTTTTGCAAGAAAAAGTACTGTAATACAGTAAAAATTTTCAAAAAAAAACGCACAAACGTCATTTTGTTTCAAAGTTTATCGATAACTTTATAACTGATCTTGTCATCAATGATTAAGCGTTGTAAAATGCGATTAAATGGTGTGTGGCAACGCGTTGGCTAAAATCGAGTCTACGAGTTAAGCAGGAAAATTAAAATTTTATTTCCACATCTAAAATTAAGGGGGTGACCAAAATTTGTTCGCCGTGCTTGAATCAAGCAGCTTGACCTCATTTCACACCTGTCATTTTTTTCCAAGCCATTTTGATAGGGGAAATTTTTTTATTTTGGTCACTGTGAGTGCGCGCTTAAGGAGATTGTGGGTGCAGTAGTTATTTTGGACCACGGTCGCAAATTCGGTATTTTTTCAATTGCACCTGACCATCCAGCACCTCAGGAATCGTTTGCAATTAAAAAAAACAC
>SCLH01000618.1:137083-177625 GCA_004367855.1 Oikopleura vanhoeffeni
TTTTTTTCTGAAAATATGGACAAAAATAAGTTGATCAGATGTCTTTTTATTTTAATTTGTCATAAAAAAAGTATTTTCATCGCGATTTGAACATATTCAGTGTGATTTTTTTCAAATTTTGGAAATTTCTGAGAATTTGAATCGCGGTTTCCAAAAAGACGAGATGCAAAAATGCAGATTGTGGAACTTGGAGTTTTGCGCGTATCCTTAAGGATCGTATACATACCAGTTTTAGGTTTCTGCCGTCAAAATCCAGGGAGGAGTAGTATTTTCCCCGAGGCACTCAAAATAAGGCCAAAAAACAGTTTTTTGCTCATTTAAGCGCCGGTTGAAATTTTTTTTGAGTTAATCGGAACTTGGGGTTCTGCCTACGTTCTCTGTGGTCAATAAAAACTATAAAAGTATATTCTATCTTCAAAACTCAGGGAGGAGTAGGCTTTTGAAGTGAAAATAGTGCCACTTTTGAAAAGTCGTTCCTGATTGGTCGGCCAATCCGAGGCCTTCGATTTATTTTGTGAAAGCAAGATTCATGTTCAATTATCCCTAAACTGAAATACATATGTTCGTGCTGTTCCTAGTACTTCATTTAGGCGACGCTGAAAAACCTGTTTTTAGCCCTAAAATGCGACCAGTACTCCCTTAAGGTACAGTCGGAAACTTCGAAAATGTGTCTTTATCAAAAATATAAGCCAGCTTATAGACTCATTATTAAACAGAATGTTCAACTTTAACTTTTAGACCGATTTTTAATCTTAGAAGCCGAACTATTCTGAAAAAGATAACATAATTTTAATAAATTTTAACCTTTTCATTCAATTTAACCTACCAATTGTTTTAACTAATTCGATTGAATACTGTTAAGTATGAAAACGTTTTCGTGTTTATTCATTTTTATTATTTTAATAAGTTCTTTACTATCCACCATTTATTTACTTTCCTTCATTATGATAAATTAATAATTTACCACCATTATAATTACTATTATTAATAACAAGGAAAATTTCGAAGGAAACAAGAACTACAGAACAAAAATGAACTAAAAATTCTGAAGATAAGTATTTAGAAATTTTGCCATCGGTTTCAGAGCCACCAGTGATGACCACCAGCCGATTATTTTCTTAGGTGATTTTTTGAAACACAGGGTAAGAAATTTTTAAATTAGAAGATAGATTATTAAAAATTTCAAATTAATTGTCGGATCTATGAGTCATAGTGTTGAAAATATAAAGTATCAAAAACCGTATTCATTTGCTTTTAAATTTTGGTAATAATGCATTTTGATCGTATTTGAAAATAAAAGTAAGTTAATATGTTTGACTTCTTAGTCTGTAAAGTATAATATTGTTATTATATCTCCTTATCACACTTTTGTGCCAATCCCGGCTCTACTACTAAAAACAGACTACGTTTGATAATCAGGGCCGAGATTGCCACCAAAGTGTGATAATGGGATATGTATTGTTTTATTTATGAAGCTTCTACATATTTGGAGCTTATTAATGAGCTTGGAGCCTCCGGAATGTTTAATGGAGAAATTTGAAAAAAAACATAAGACTGAATGACATTTTGGACTCAAAATAAAACATGCTAAAATTAATTCTAATCGATTCAAATAACGGGGGAAGTATTCCTGACCTAACGGGCATGCATTCCAATGCGTACTTCTTGACTTAAAGGCAAACCGAGAGCGTAGGTTCGATCGAACATTTGTCGCTAAGAAAGTGAAAGTTAGGTCAAGAGGTATGCTCGCAAATTCATGACCTCAGTTTTAGGCCATGTTAGCGGTGGATAAACTTCGTGACCTAAAATCAGTGAATAACTCGGTCAGGGTTTAATATGAGCCAGTTGGTAATCAGATTTAATCTTGATATTTTCATAATCTCAGGTGTTAAGCCCGGGCGTTTAAAAAGGTTAAGTCATCTGTTTAAAGGGGGTTGAGGACTGAATTCAAATTTAATTGTTTATTTAATTACACATGCTTAAATGTACAGCATAAGTCTTTTCAATTTCTCCTTTTTTTAACCCAGACGGCTAGACAGCCAAAATCCTAAGCAAAGTAAAGGCAATTTTGGCTGTCTACCCATCTGGGTGAAAAAAAGGAGAAATCGAAAAGACTCACGCTGTAATAACCAAGTGGTTATTACTTCAAATGAAAGTTAAAATAAAAGCGGTGAACTTTGAAATGAAATTTCAACTTCCGGTAATAACTTCTATCAGACTTATTAATTAGTTGCAAATGTCGGGAATCAGGTATATAAGTACGGCATATTAAAATCAAATCATAATTAAAAAATAGAAAACTTAAAAGCCAAAAATATAATTTTGCAGAATAATGAGGGCACAAATCAAAGTCCTATATTTCAGGGCAAAAATGGCAGAGGCCATTTGATTTTGACGAAAATTAATACTATGCTCTATTCAAATGTCCAAAATAAATTGAACAAAAATAAGTCGCTGACAACCCAAACCAAATGTTTCAAATTTAGAACCTTATTCGCCAGATTTTTTGAATGTCGAAAATTGGATTATTTTGTCAAATCCCAATGCACAAGAGCATACTTTTTCTGGAACAAAAAATCAAGAAATTGCATCCAATCAAATGCGAGAATTTGTCAGAAAAATTTATTCATCACAAATTTCAAAAATATCAAAAATTTGTCGGGTGTTCCACAAGAATTTGCTGACCATGCTGCTGAATTACTCGGTGACGATCAAACCTACAACATAATTATTCAGAGGAAAAGAAAAAGAAAGAATCTCGATGCGATTGTACCAGAGGAATTAAAGACCATGCCAACTTGGGACTCAGGTATTAAGGGGGTAACCGACGGGTTTTACTGATTTTCAAACGTTAGTCCTGAGCTAACCGCAATTCATATTGAGTTAAAACTTCGGATTCTAGAAGATATTTGTTTGACATTTTCAAAAAATTGTGTCAAAAGTTTTTTTTATGACCGGACCGGCCGGTATACCGGTCCAAAAAGTGATTTTTCCATTTTTTGGGGTAATTTTATCTAGCTCCTGGATATCAAAATTTCTTTTTTCTTCAGTATAACCTTTAATTTGTGAGCTTAACAGCCGTACAAACGCCCCTGCATTTCAAAATTTTCTGTTATTTTTTAGCAGAAATTTACAAAAATCAAGTGTTTTTTGCAGCATCGTTTCGCTGACCCCATTCCAATTCTACGCATCGACACAATATCCAGATTTTTTTTTGCACAGAAAATCACTTCTTTAAAGTGTGCAAAAGGCGAGGCGTACCAATAAGAGTTTTTTTTTCTCATTAGTTTATAGAGGCACTCAAAGTTTATTTACCCTCAAATTCGTTCAAAAAATAGATTTTGAAGAAAAATCTCATAATAGGTTTTGAGTAAAAATCATAATTTTTGATAACATTTTTGGTCAGTAGTGCACAATAATAAATAAAGTTTGTAAGAAATAGTCAGAATCCAATGTCTAGATCAGCGAACAAAAGTTATTACCTGAAAAAATTACTAAGAAAAAATTCCATTGTTATGGCAAATGTCGGACATTTTTTTTTTATCGACTAATTCTAGTTTTTTTAGGTTTTTATAAGCAACCGTTCCACAAAAATAAGAATAGCTAAAAATCAAAGCTTCTATCACTCTGAGTCTCAAGGAAACAGCCTCCGTCGGTAACCCCAAATTTCTTGATCTAAGAAAATATTTTGGAATTTTTCTCTTCGAAATTTAAGAAATCTTTATTGCCATTGTTCAAGATCTAATTTCCAGTGATATAAATGCAACAAAAAAGTTAAAGCAAAAAAGTTTTAGTTACTTCAATAAGATTACATGTGCGGTTAAAGGAAAATAAAACTTTGAAAATATAAAAAAATTTTAAAAATTTTTGACATCGAAAATTTTTTTTTATATTTTAGAAAGCAAACCAGCCACTAAAATGACAATGCAACTAAAATTAGCTTCCTATCACTTATGAGACTCGTGATACAGCCTCTGTCGGTTACCCCCTTAATTTAAAAATTCAGGAACAATTTTTGCATTATAAAAAATTTTGCCAAAAAGTCAGTATTTTCTCGGAGAAATTTCAAACTTTCACATCGATTTATTAACTTAGTAACTCTGAGTTAACCAATATCCTTGTGAAAGCTTGAATGCTGTCCTTACAAAAGCCATATCAATTATTGTTCGATGGTCGCAGGAATTCACAAATTTTATTATGAACGGCGAGACAGTATCGTATTTTTTCAGCAGGGCTTAAAATATCTAAACGAAAAATAAACGATTTAAATCGTTTTTTCTAAATTATAATTAATAGCTAGGTCTTTGAGAGTAGCTGTCTACGAGACAACTATAAATTTCACATATTTAGAAGATATTTTTTATGAGTCAGTTTTTAAGTTTGATAGAACTTATGATGACAGTAATCTTTTATATGCGCAAGCATGTCCTAATAATATCCCGCAAATTATTGTTCCTCAATTTTTTTTTAAATTTTTAGCCCTTTACTGTATAAATTTTGTCTTATTTCTAATTTGTACAAAAAATCTTCAATTTTTTAAAAATTGATATCATTTTACTGTTAATTTCTGTCTGTTACTTATTTCTGTAATGAATGTTGCTAACACCCGGCGATGTTAGGTCAAGAATACGTCACTCCAAATAACGCCGATGTGTTCTGATGAAAAAAGCTTCGGAATTCATCTAATATGTTTTTTAGAAAATAATTTTCGAAACTATTTTGAACTAGCTGAATTATTATCTTTTCATTCAATTTAACCATACAATTGGTTGACTCCCCCCCCCATTTTTTATTGTGATGATTAACGCAAAACCATGAAATGAGTCATAATAAAATTTTGAAATTTTTTTCATAATAAAACTGACAAGAGAGAGATCTGAAAGTTTGACCTCTCATTGCTCGCTGAATAGAAGATATTCATTATTACCAGATAATTGGATTATTATTCTGAGAAAGTTACTATGCTTATGCGCAATCTCGCAGATGAATACTGATAATTCAAGTTTTTCTAATTTAAAGAAATGAAAGATCCGCCAAAAATATAGACAACTTTTACCATGAATCAGATGCTTATTATTTAGTAAACACGTTCAGCAGATGGATACGAAGTATTAAAAATAAATAAAAATTGAATAGTGATTACAAACGTGTTTAATTCATACAGGATAAAAGTTCGATTTACACAAGACAGATTGGGCATTGAAACGAAGTAGGAAAGTGGGAAATTAACTTATCAAATTTGGAGAAATATGTTTCAAACAGTAACATTTTAAAAAATTTTACAATAATTTGACAATAAATAAATTTTATTTTTTAAACGTTTTAGGTTTATTCCATCAACAGAAATGAGAAACCAAATGAGTTTACTAAGACACGGAAAATATTTTTCTTGCTTCAGTTGTGCGCACCTGAGGCCCGATTCTCACTCTAAAAAAACGCGTTAACATAATTTCAGCTAAGTTAGCAATCTGCTCGACACAAAAAGAATCTTCCTTATAAAATTTATTCTTATTTCTCTCACTTTATGATTATGGAATAACCGAAACGTCCAATAAATACATTTTTTAAACTGAACCTATAATAAATATTATATCTCAAAAAACCCTAGCAAAGAATAAATAATTAAAGTTTTCGTCCACGTCACAAATTCCAAAAAATTGCGTTCAACGTGATTCCAACTCAAATTAAAGATGAAAATTTTAACTATAAATTTTGAATCAAATTTTTTAAAATTATTTTTTATTAAAAATTTTGAACAGACATTGATTTTGCTTGATTCACTGATTGAATATTCATAAAAGAATCGGCAATACTAAAAAATATGAGGGAACGAAAAAACAATCTTTATTTAGTTTTTTGTATCATGAACGAGTGTTAACTTCCGAAAAAAAGAATTCTGATCATGGTTTGTTCTTCATTTAAGATGTTGAAAACAAATTCAAATTTTCATTGATCGCAACGCATTATTTTTTTAACCGAAACGCTGTGGTTGTTTTTCACATCTAGAAGTTCGAAAACCAATATTGCGATTTTGGACTTGAGTATTGGAAGTATTTTATAAGTTTGAGTGTGCCAGTGAATTTAATTGTCTCAATCATCGTTAATTCATCCTGGAAAGCGACTCATTTGTCAGTTTGAATTTCTTTTTATTAAGCAAAAGTCACCTACTTTCTCTTCTGGATTAATTTCTTTAATAAAAAGGGGATTTCACCCTGCGGTGATGTATGTGATGAAATCACAGAGACATCTTTAAATATTGATGATAAATATTGCAATTGTATCTGGAAAATTGCGGGTCTGAATTCATCACAGATTTAAAAGGCTAAAATTTTTAGGATTTTTGGAGATGGTCGATGAAGTCCAAATGCCAAATATGACTTATATATCCCCTATTCAAAATCATGTGAATATCCTGGCCCTAATTAGTTAACGTTTTTAAGTAGTAGGGCCGGGATATTCAAAAAGTGTGAATTAGGGATATGGATCACAGAACCTTAGAAAACAGACCCCGAATATTTGAATAATACAAACAACGCCGGATACTAGCACTCAATCAAAACCCTGGATCGTAAAAAAGGCCGATTTAAGTGGTCAGATTTGAAAAAAGGTCAATCAATCAAATGCTCAGATTCCGCATTTTTCAAATATTCATGATCTGTCCTCTGAGGGTCTGTGATCTATATATTCATTTGCAGAAAATTTTAAATATTTCACAACTTGAACACTGAAGCGCGTTTATTAATTTAAAAATATACTTAAATAGGACAAAGAACAATAGCAAAATATATTGTGCTCTGAAATCGGCATAAAGACCTTATGGATAGTTCAAAAATATTTTAACTTATCGAATTAATATTAGCAAGCGAAATAAAATAACCATTATAACCAAATTAAGGTGTTAATTTTATGTTATCATTTAAAAGTGAAACCATAAAACTACAGTTGTAGTTCAAAACTGCTTGAAATTATTGAGTTTGTGTTTTCACAATATAATTTGAAACTTTTATCAAAAATCATCAAATTTGTTCAAAACTATTTCAACTTATTGAATTTGTCTTTCAACATTGCAACCATCTATAAATAGTTATTATTGATAACCATTTTATTACTAATTTGATATTTTTATAAAAATTCTCACGTAAAATCATCTTAATTCTTATCATGCTTGAGGGGGTGCCATAAACTCGGCAGACTGGAGTCAATATAACTTACGAAAATAATTAGTCATTATATTTTGTTATGCTTATCATAGTTTGCTGAACTCATATAAATATTTTTCAGCTTAATGCAATCATTTTTATTTATTTGAGGAAAGATTTAAATTCAAGTTTTCATTCTTGAAATCGTAAAAATTAAAAAAAAAAAACACATGAAAATTTTTCGCATTTTTTGTCCAAAATTTTTTTTCCTTTTTTATTTAAATCTGTGGAAAAAAACAACAAAAATTGCCGCTTAAACTTTTTTTATAGATGCCTACATATTTTTTGACCGCCGTTCGAAAAATTATAAAATCTTTATTTTTCATCTTTTGTCGACTTTTCTGGAAATATTAGTAGCCACAACGTTAAAATCACACGGAGTAGTCAAAGGAATAGTGGCTACGCATTCTTAGCAAAGTAATAAAGGGATATATTTCACAGGAATTGTTAATAGTTATGCGGCATGCATTTATGAACAACTATTCTCGTCAAAAAAATTGGATATAATAAGTGCAAAATGTGACATTATTAATGTCTTTCACAGACGCTTGTTATTGGAGACAGTTCACATTCAATACATTTATAATGTATTTGACAACAAAGTGGTTTAAATACAATTTTCTGTCATTCACCATTTTTGTCTAAGAGTTTATTTCAGTAAGTTTCAAAATAATAGTACTTTAATGCCAAACCTTATTCCTTGATTTAACGGTCAGGTGATTTTTGAACATTCCACTGAGGTAACTTCTTTATTAGCTGCTTTCTTGTAACTTTTTATTGTCGATTATTAGGGTCTACTGGTAATCAGGTGAAAACACCGGTAATCAGCGGTTTGAATAGAACTAATCATAATTTAAACTTGAAAATATACTTATGGGAAAATTTTTGGAATTATTGATTTTGACATCCGACACCACCTGGTGTAGTAAAACCTAAGAATCGAAAAAAATTTCGTTGGTTAAAGTTTGGCTGGCTATACGATGCAGAAAAACGTTTCTTGGTACTTATTTCGGTTTTTGCTCTAGAGGGGGGCACCTAAAAAAAAGTTACCTAGGGCGTTTTGTGATGATTCGAATTTAAGGAAAATATAGGTCCTGTTATACAATAATTTATTTCCAAATCAAAACACGGATTGGCGGTAAAATGTATGATAACTTTGGTCGACGATGACGCATTAATGTTTGAGGGTCATAATTTATGACTCATGAAGCAAGTTAAAAAGTGATAAGTCTGCAAAAACCCGTCCAGGTGGCTGGGAGTTAGAAAATAAGATGTTTTTAACTTCGAATATATTCTACGCACAAAAATTATAACAAAAATGAGACAGTCAGCCTTCTCGCTCAAATATATTTTCATCTTAAACGGTATTACGATTCTATTATAAAAATAATTCAAAAATATAAAAAATACTAAATAAAGTAACCTCTGAGGTTAGACTTTATGTAACTTTGAAAAAGGCTAAATTTATCGGGCTGACTCTGCAGTTTCCTAGTCTACAATGCAAACTTTTCACGTTGTCTAAAAATAGTTAAAAGAAATTGGATGTTCATCAATTGAATAATTACGGATGTCTACCGGTTGAGTTTTCAATTTCTGAGCCATAAAAAAAAATGAAAACTCAACCTGTAGTTGCTTCCGTCTTTTTGCCGACTTTTTGAAAAGTAAAGGGATTCAGCATTATCATGTTCAAGAATTTATTCTGCGATCCGATAAAAGGATTAATATTGAATACCGTCGAAAAAATTCTTCAAAAGTAAGAACATATTATCGGTTCCAACAATTGGGCCTGACTATATCTTTTTCTTTCTAAAATTTTTCGAATTATAATTTTTTTAATAATATATTAGTCATTTTGTCACGTGTAGAAGTTTCTTGAGAAAACGTTGAAAATTCGGACTTCTGTTTCTCGTGTGATTTTTTCCTTAATATGTCTTCCATTTTAAGTCAAAATTTTTGACCTATCTAAAAACTTCATCGCATAATTCGAATCCAAAAGCCAAAATAAGAACGGTTTTGACACTCTTTTTCAGAGTAGCAAAAAGAACGGAACGCAAGGCCGCGGAACGGAACGGAACGCGGAACGAAAGGCCGCGTAATTGAACGAAACGCAAAAAACGGAACGCGTTTCATTTAATACTCTCTCTATTTGAACTATTGAAAGGCAGCTTGGGTTAATTACAGATTTTTTAAAAAGGACAAAAGCCAGGTTGTGCTTTTTTTGTCACGGTCGACATATTTAATTTTGTGATTTGGATCGGATCGTTGGAAACACCGGAGAAATCGGATTGATTGGCTCTCCGAAAAAATTGGATCGAATCGGTGACCTTCTCCTGAAAATTGGATCCTATCCAACCGATTCAATCCAGTTATGCCGAAAACCACTATTCCTTGCCACGTCGCTAGAATGATATTATCACAATAAAAATAATTCAAAAATATGAAATTTAAACGTTCAAATGTGCTTAATATATCTTGAAAACTTTGCAATTTCTAAGCATACAAAGTTGTAGTACAAACAGATCTTTTCACGTTGTCTAAAAATAGTTCACCGAAATTGGATGTTCATCAATTGGATTATTGAGGATGTCTAGTTGCTCCCGCGCTCTGTGGCGCCACCTAGGTTACGCGTCAAAAAAGTCCTCCACCAACTCCGCCGATCATCAATTCACTGAAGATAATTTGACCTGAATTTTAAGAGTTTATTCAATTTTGGACAAATTTCAAATCAAACTTTGAGAAGATTAACGATTTTTGCGGGTTTTTATTGAGTGTGAGAAAGTAAGTAGAGAAAAGTCGAGTTTGGCTTTCAAAATAAGCTTGTTTTTAGATATTAAAATTTCCAAATTCATTATCAGGAAATAATTCTAAGAAAAACAGTTTTATCGCTTTCGGTTTTGACTAAAAACACGTTGACCTCGAAAGTTGGAGAAAATTGAAATATCGTATTTTCGATCAACAATGAAAAATAGCTGTAGGTTTTTTATAGCATTGCAAAGCGATTTTTCTAATTTTTCTTAAATATGTTCTGCTTTTTTTCGTTGTTTTTTTATGAATTGTTTCCGAAATAACGGGTTATATTCGGAGGATCGACAAAACTGTAAACCGCCAGTGGCAAGATTTACAATGTAAATAAAATATATCCAAGTTAACTCGCAAACGAATCGCTTTAGGGTTTTTGTGCTCGGTGCCACTGTCGAATTTGATTTTTTGACTGTTTCACGATCAAAGATGGAAAATAAGAAAAATTTGATTCTTAATTAAATTTAAGAAACATTTAATTTAAGGGGGGCAACGCAAAATTGGCCAAAAACGTAGTTTTGTAATCGGTTTCACGATGAATGTAGTAACAAAAAATATATAAAACCACCAAAAATAAAATATTTGAGTCGACAGGCGTCGAGTCAGGGTTGAAGTTGATCGCACTGATAGTCACTTCCGCCGGAAATGCGGTTTGAAAATGTTCTCTTTGAAAAATTAAAAATGTTACTGAGCCCGGAGTTTGAGAGGTATGGACTTGATTTATTTTTCAAAATGACAGAATTTATAATATCAACATCACTGATCTCCCGGAATGTTCGAAAAAAAAATTCAAAGCGCTTGAAATCAAAAATAAACGGTTGTTTTGGCCTAAAAATCAAGGGTTTACAAAATCTAACTGAGCCCTTAATTTTGGATATTTTTTGGATCAATATCATCGCAAAGACCGAACACTCGTCCATATCACTTATCTCACATAATTTTGATAAAACTTTTTGGTTCTCTCTAAGAGAGGTCGGAGTAACATGTCAAAATTAAATTTTAGTCGGAAAAAAATATTTTTTTTTCTAAATTTTCATTTTAAATGAAATTTGCATAACCTGTCGGACGCAGAATTCAAAGCAGTTTCAGAAAATTTCATTTTGATATTTCTGCGATAAAAATGAAGCCTCAAAACTCAAAATCAAATTTCCAAAAAAAGACTATTTTCTAGAATACAGTATGTGTTTTTTTTACTTGCGAAATGAAAATTGTCATTAAGGTAATACGGCCAATAAAAATCGGTTACTAGGTGGATTATATTTTCAAACTCTTGACATCGGGTAAAGTTTGGCTTTCAAAATAAAATCCACCTAGTTACCATTATTGATTGGCCGGAATTACCTCAATGACACTTTTCATTTCGCAAGTAAAAAAAAACACATACTGTTGTACTTTCGAGGGTAGTAAGGACTCTAAAAGTACCACTTATTGATTTCAAATGCAGAAAATATGCAGTTTCGAACGTTCTAGGAAAAATAACCTGATTACACATTTTTGTCCAGATTTGCGTTGACTACCCCCTTAAGGACATCTTTTTATTTCTTATAGTTCGAACTTTAATAAAATTTTACGTTTTGTCAAATTTCACCAAGTCACTTAATTATCTTTCTGTTGACTTTGTGTTTTGGAATTTCTAAGGATTAAAGTAAGTGTTTAAAATCCTGTGATAAAAAAACTAGGTTTACGTCATCTATCTTAATTTACATCTAATTTCTTTTGTGAATATAAACGTTGATAAAAAGTTTTCAAACTTCAAATCAAATTTTATGATCTCACTCATATTATATTGGAATCAAATATGAATAGCGATATTCCTTAGAATAATTCCGTCGACAAAAAAAATACAAAACTTAGCACTAAGGCGTCAATTTTCGATCAGTTTTTGCCGCAAACAAAAATGTCATCTAATATCATCGGTGATAATAGCGCATTGTGAAGGATAACCAATGCAAGCTGAGAAATCTATACTCAGTGTAGTAGTGAGCATAAAAAATCATTAAATATTTTGTATGGACTTATCTTTCAAGAGTATATATTGTTATATTTACAGCTTTGTAATGAATTTGACAAGGTTTCGAAATTATTTTTTTTTGTTTATAGAGTAACTCTATTAGAGTTCTCTACAATAGAGTAACTCTACAAGCGTTCTCAATTGAACTTTGAATTCACATCGTCTGTTTTCTTAATCATTCTATTTAGATGAAACATAACCACCTAGTTAATTTGATTAAATTAACGAATAATTGACCAAATTATTTAATATATTAGAATTAATCGCATATACTAATTTTTCCAAAATCATTTTTTATAATCTAATCACGTTGTACAATAATTGTGAAATCGAATCCAAACCAGCTTTAGATATTCCAAATTACACTTTGAAGCCTTTAGACGAAGAATTCTGATCATATTTTCAATCATTACCCTAATTGCATCATTTCATCACCGTTGAAATTAAAAATAGACGGTCATTTAAGTTGAAAACTGAAAGGAAGTAAATTTTTTTAGTCGAGTATTATAATTTCAAAGACATTTTGACCACCTTATTCTTCAATTTTAGGTAGTCAATTAGCTAAATTAATTCATTTTTAGCGGAGAAGGGAAAAATTCTCCTGTCAAATTACTCGGGTTTTTAATGAGCTCCCTTTAAAATTTAAATGTTTGAAACATGAAGTTTATGAGATAAGTATTTTTAGTATAAAATCTGAAAACTAATTTTTAAATTATGTTTCACATGAGAGATACTTTGAATAAAAACATACATTTCTGTAAGACTAAACAACGACATCAAAAATCCAACAATAAATTCTCTGGTACTCAGTAAGGAAAAGGATAGGCAATCTTTATACGCACGGGCAGCGGCGTATTGCCTATCCTGTTCCTCATTGAGTACCCTTATTGTACCCGTATCCAAACCCACCCTCATCCGTACGATTTTTGGTCGAGATGAAAACGCGTATGAGCCTAAGCGCCTATATCCCCCTTTCACAGTATCCGGAATATTTCAGCCTTGTATTGTTAACGTAATGTGTTTTTAGGTGTTATCCGGGATATTCCGGATAGTGTGAGAGGGGGATATAGACGTGTACCATTCTATGCACGTTACAACGCGTTGTACCCTCATCCGAATGATTATTGGTCACGGTGAGAAGTTGAGATAAATAAACAGTCATTGTACTAGCAATTTTCACTTGCTTATTTATGTCGTTGTTCAATCTTCAGGGGGTACTCGTCATGAAAAAAGACGATTTTGTGGTTTTTTAGGCCGAATATCTGAAATATTACACATTGTCGAAACCAATACTTAAATATGATGTTGTATTTGAACGAAATTCCCTCATCTTCAAGTCTAATTGAAAATCACTGATTGCTTGACCAATCAGGAACGAGCTTCAAAATAGAGTAAAAGCCTAATCTTCCGTGAGTTTTCAGAATAGGAAAATTATTTTCAGATTTTGAAAATAACAAAATACGTACGCAGGTCAAACCAGGGGTCAAACCAAAGGATCGGGTCGATTTTTCCGATCCGATTAAATTGTGCCGACTTCCTGGTAAGACCGATTTGCTCGTATTTCGCCAAAAAGTTTATTTTCGAATTAACCAGTCGATCCCAAATTCCTAGACAATTTTATAACTCATTGATTAATTAAATAATAATATTTTATTTATATTCAAACTTAATTTTGAGTTTTTTGTTCCAAATAAATACATAATCTCGAAAACTACTGAAGGAATTTTGAAGACCAAAATTGAAAAGTCCAAAAATTATCCGAACCGATCTTTAAAGGATATTAAAAAGATATTTACCGATCATATCGGGAAAATGTGATCGGATCGGTTCGGATTGCGATTCGAAAAAAAGGTGTTCATGATCGGTTCGGACAAAAATCTGAAAAACATGTGATCGGGTTTCCGAGCACATAATCTGCTCGGGTGCCGACCCCTGGGTCAAACTACCGTTTTCGAATTTTTTAATAGTATAAATTCGCTCCAGAATTGGCAAAAAACGGGTTTTCGAGCTTATTTTAAGAGTCTAACGCAGAAGCCTACTCTTCTCTGTATTTTTGAGGAATACTGTATTCCGAATACAGTCGAAACCAATATGATATCGCTTGCAATTTCAGTGATACAAGATGAACAATAAGAAACAAAAAAAAATTACAAAGATTTTTCTCAGCGCTGAAAATGTTTTTCTCTCAAATCTTCTTGAATTTATCAGTTGATCAGTTAAATTAATGATAGTATGGCTCGATACGATAAAGTGATCAAGGGGAAAATAATAATGAGAAAATAAAATTTTAAGAACCTGTTCCTGCGCTTTCATTGAAAAATAATTAAACAGAAATATGTTTCCTTATTTGAGATGTAAAAACAGGTCACTTTCCCTCGTGAAACTGTAAAGATTATTAATATAGATACAGTTTTCGAGATTTTTTTGTATCCAGACACGTAATGCCTCAAAACAGTATTTAAGTTGTTGAAAAGCGCTTAAACACAACGTGAGCCTCAATGACCAAAATATTATTGGATATAAATAAATTGAAATCAATTTCGAAAAAAGTCACAGAACAACCTCTGTTATTTTAAAACACTATTTAAATATATTTAAAAAGTTTATTTTGCAACAACAAGAAAAACATATTTTAGTATAAACTCAAACTTCGTAATATTTTTAATTATAAATAGTATTTGTTAGTCCGGCGAGTGAAACAAGGAATTTATTGAAAAAAATTTCAACCGTGAAGTTTTTGCAAGATTAATTTTTATCATCAGAAAATGGTGAAAATATTCTGAAATTACCATATTTACCGATTTTATTTTCAGATGAAAATATAGTTTGACGTGAGCGGTAAAAAAGTTGGGTTTTTGACGGAAACATGCATAATTTTTTGTCCACTGATCTGAACAGCAATTATAAATATGATTTCTTGATCGAGCATAGTATTTTTTGACAAGAATTTTAAAACACGAAAGTTTTTTTGCAATTTCACCATCGTATATTTGCAAATTTCTGTGACCCGGTTGAAATATTTGAGAAGTATAATTTCCATTTTATTTCTTATAAAATCACAGAACCGAGAGTTGACATTTAACGTTTTATTTAAGTTGATATCAAAATAATAAACAGCTATCACGGTTTCCTGCTCGTTTTTGATCAAACCCTTTAGGAGGAAGGTTGTTATTTTTTGTTTGTTTGATCAAGTACATTCGTACTTATTAGCATACATAATGTACTAAACCAAACTAGAAAATCACAAACTTCTTCCTAAAGGGATATAATTAGTTTCAGTTCCAAAAAATGCGAAGCTTGTTATGAATTTTTTCGAAATAGTCAATCAAAAAATTGTGTGATTTACAGCAATAAATTCGAAAAAATTTATTTAAATTTTTGAATATTTCGGCATTATGCCATCATCAGTAAAAAAATTATGATGAAAAGTTATTTATAAATAGTAGATGATTTGGTTATTTAAATTTTCGAAGTTTTTCAATATAAACAGAGCATTTAGTCATTAAATATTGAGTTTTTTTGGCAGAAGAAAAAGTTCTGTGTTATTCACCTAATCATAACGACTCTTGTTAAAATGCAAATTTGATATTTCGAGTCAAATTAAAAAAAATTATTTAACAGCAATATAGCAGCAACAATCATCAACTTTTTCTATGTTTATGAAAAATTGTTATTGTCCGAAACAATTTGTACTATCATTGCAGACTTTTCTCATTTTCATAAATTTGTCTGATTTTAAACTCCCTTATTCAAATTTCAGAGCTATGATACCCGCGAGGTCTTTTCATCAGTAAAATTAACCCTGTCAAGTTATAAGGGGTAAGTAAACTGTTTGCATCCTAACTTTTGGAACCGACGGTCTGAATAGCTTCATATTTTGTTTATTTTTAACTTTTGATTTTCTACAGTTGAGTCCTTTACAAATTTTGAAATGCAAAAGCAAAAAGAATGTCACTTTGTTTTTAAAAAATTATCTGAAACACGGGAACTGAAGGAGATCTTTTATATCCTGGTGAAATTCTCAATCTTTGTTGCCAAGAACAATGTTCAAATTTAAGTTCCTTTTTAAATATTCCTATGAAATTGAATTAACCCTTTAATAGCTATTTATTGGATTATAATGTCAAAATAAATATCGGCTGAATTGTCTCAAAAATAGAAACAATTATGAAACACGTACAAAAGACGTGTTACGGTACTCACAACTTAATGCTTGTTATTTCTTGTCAAACCAGCTGAATATATTTTTTTGAACTTATTTCTTTCATTTACGAAGCAACAAAAGTACATATGTTTCAAAACTAATTGTATGACTATCTGTCCTTGGGTTGTAACCTGTTTTGGTAGCATTTCAAAGAAAAAATCCCTCGTTGCAATATTTGTATTTTTGCTGACAAAAACCACATGTGATTCAACCACATCATTTATGCCTAAACTTTGGATGAAATTTAGCACAAACCTCATTGAAATTAGTTTTATATGGAACAGACCCTCAGACGACATATCCCTTTATGACCTTTTGATTAATCTAAGAGATGTGGGTTGAGAGAGTCAATCCTAACACTTTTAAGACCCCTTCTTGCAACTCATGAGGGAACTTTCTCTTCTTTTCAGCCCACATCTCTTAGATTAATCAAAAGGTGATAAAGGGATATACTGAATATTTTAATGATACAAACAACATGGGATACTGGCACTCAATCAAAACCCTGGATTGCATAATAATCCGATTTCGTTGTTCAGGTTTCGAAGGGATCAACCAATCAATTGCTCATATTTCGCATTTTTTCAAATATTCAGGATCTGTCTTTTGAGGGTTCGTTATCAATATCTCAAATTTGAAAATAATGCTACAACCAATATGTGTTGTATTTTCAAGTATTAATTTCCATAATTCGTTATCGTCCTCAAAATACGAGATAGAATTGACTACAAAAACGTTTGAATCGTCATTTTGCCCAAATTATCTTATTTGGTATGGACAAGATAACCATAAAAAAAAAGTCCGTTAAGATTTTCTTCAGAAACCTAAAACCGTCATATTTACTTTTTAGTAAACAGTTAGATTACAACTGACTCATTCAGACCACCAAATTATTTCGATTTTCAGTTGAACAAGACATAAAATATGTGTGTAGTTACTATGCTTGTTTTGTAAATATCACTTTTTAGAAATTACCCGCGGTATTCCATCAATACATTCAATGAGATGGCGCCGTTTTCGTGCTGGTTTTGCAAGTCGTATTAAAAAAACATTGATACCAAAAAAGAAGGTCGTTTTTCTCTTCTTCATAACGGTCAATAGTCCCGTTTTTTAATATTATTACATGATAAGAATTACGGTTGACAACATATTCAAGTGATTTGTGTGTTTTCTTTTCTCTACTGCCAGGTGCAAAACTACCAAACTAAACCGGCAACAGAGTGATTTTTTATGATATGATACGATCGTGACTGTTTTGTCTTAAAACAAAAACATTTACGATTTTAGGATAGAAAATGACGGGTTTCATAATTTGCGAGAAATTTTATATTTGGAGGTAAATAAAATGTTTTTCGAAATGAACCTGACGTTGAATTCGTCGATTAAAATTGCGTCCCATATTCGTCAAAAATGACAAGAATTTAATCAAAATTTCCAATTTATCTTTTTATTCTGCTACGGGAATTTCAACGTTGAAAATTGATGGCACATTTTCTGGATTATTACGTGGTGTTTCGCAGATTCTTATGATGCGGTGAAGCCTGACATCTTAACTATTAGTTTATAAAACCAAAATATTTTGTTATCTATTCCTCTCCATATTTATCACGGGAACTCAATAAACAGGAGATACGCGTATTTTTTACGGAATTAAATTTTTGAAATAGTTCATAAATTTTCAAACTCAGAATTAAAATTTTAGTACTTAACAAGGGTTGTAAAAGAGATCTTCCCCGACCGGATTTTCGTCCTATTCTTATCTTGTCTATCTTTTGCTTCAACCTACGCAAAAAGGGATGGAAACCCCAACAAAAACCCATCCTTTTTACAACTCCATAAAAAAAAAATTACTGAAACATTACAGTTTTAAAAATCAGCGAGAAGTTTAGGTTCTTTCATGGTTTTACTTTTATTTTCTGTATTCTTTCTATCTCTCATTTTTTGAGTTATTTTTTTTGCAGTGATTTAGTGAAAATCACAGAAATATAACAAGTCTTGTTTTCATTAACTCGAATCATTTTTCACACGTCAGTTAGGCAGAATCAGTGCATGATTTTGTGAAAATCAAGTTCATGAAAAAAATTTTATTTTGAAATCATATCGAAAATATCTTTCGTTCAGCTCAATGTCGATGTCACAAAACAAAGTGCAAAATAATCTTACAGCCATCAAAAAATGTTTTCACTCATAATTTTAATACAATTATTCTGGTTCTAAATTTATTACTGTTTCTTGATAAATCGCATAATTTCAGCAGTTTTAAATTTGCTCATTTTGGCCTCAAAGCATAATTGATAACAAAACTAGATTTACCACTTTTACATTAATAGCAGTATTTTCCAGTTATCATTAAATATGAGGTTTAAATGGAGAGAAAGCAATCGCAAATAAACAAGGTATTATGCGATTAATCAAGTTTTTTCTAATTATGATAAATATGAGGTCAAAATTAAGAAAAACACAAAGTGGAATATGAACATGACTAATTTTAGTTTTAGGAATTGAAAAACAAATAACTTCAAATTGATGATGCAAACGAAAATAATATGGAAGTGTTTTATACTGCTGATAACTCAAACGCATGCCAAATTATGCAAAAATCCGAAAAGTGCATATACTGATATCAAACGGTAAGATTAATTGAAAAATATTATTTTTTTGCTCGAAAATTTCAAAATCAATGAATTACCATGACGGCTTTTCGAAATTTCGAGAACCGTAGGCCCTAGGGAGTTCATTTTAGCACCATAGTCACTAAAATTTTTCAATGAATATTTTCAGGGTCAAATTTTGTAATATGACCCCAAAAGATCAAATTACCAAAAATGACACTTATGGGGTCATATTACATATCATATGAAAGGAAATTTCATTTGATGTAATATGACCCCGGAATGTCAACCGGAATGACCCCGGCTCTTTTTCAAAAACAAAACTTTAACCAAAAATATACCAGGTGAAATATCAGTTATAATTCATAATAGTTTCGTGCAGCGCTAATCTATTTATATCGCGAACGTTATGTTTGAAATAAGACACGTTTCAAAAAGTCAAATAACATTTTGATAATCTTTTGAGTCATATAAAACCTCAAATAAGGTCAAATAAGATTTCCATAGTATTAAAACACAATTGTGGGGGTTTCAAATAACAAAAAATTGTCAAAAAATTCATGAGAAGAAATTATATGCTAGATATAACAAGATCGATAACATTTTCAACGTTGACTACGAAACTGGTTAGATAACTTGAAAAATTAGCTCGTATTTTTCATTGCGCGAATTCCTGATAAATCAAGTTCTTAAAATCACATTCAAAGAAATTTTATTATTATTTGCAAGGGTTTGAACTAAGAAATTCAAGGTGAAGTTTTTCGGATTGCAAAATGAGATGATTGCGTCCTTTTAACCCGAATCTCTCGAGAACTCTGTCAAACAAAATTTAGATTAATTCTTAATTTCAGAAACGTGAATTTTGAATGCTCAAATGAGATCTTGTCCGACGGAATTAAATGTTTAGTAAAATGTCCTGGAGACTGGAAACCGTCAATTTCTGAAATTGCATGTTCCTGTAAAAGACCAAGGTTAGTTTTTTAATCAGCTACAAATCCTTCGTGCGGCTTATGTCGACCATTCCTGCTTAAAAACTTAATTCCAAGATGAATTAATTAGAAACACTGGATTAGAGTGGTTTCAAAAATTAAACAAAAATCACCAAAATTTCAGGTTCTGTGTGAAAATAATACTTTAAATATTTTTTTTCAATCGTATTGACTGCTGTTAACCATAAGCACGACTGTTATTTACATATTATTTTTCTCCCGGATTGAGAGAAAAATTTCTGATTTTAAATTTTCAAAAAAATTCGAAACTTATTTTTTAGTTCTCAGATGTAAACAGACTTCAGTTAGATCAATAAAAAATAAATTAGGCTTTTTCTTACAATAGATTCAAAAATAAAGTCAATTTCATGTCCGTAAAAATCTATGTTACTGAGAAGATTAACATACAATTTCCTTATAAGATACTTACGTATTTCAAATTTCTATTAAATTTTCACTTCCTTAATTATCTTTCAGTATAAACCCATCAAAAAATTGCCATCCCCGGAGTTTCAAGTGTCGTCGAGACCAAAACTGATTCGTGAAAAATGACACTAAACTTATAAAAATTATTCATTTGATTTTAAGCCAGATAAATCATGATAGGCCTCTGAAAGCAGCATATGGGATAAAGTACAATGAATCACCTTTGGGCTCGACGCTACTTGATAACAAAGTTTTGTACGTACTTATAACGTACATTTTATAAAATATATTATTTGAAAACGTTACGAAGAAAAATGTTTGTATCAATGTTTGGTGTTCCCACATAACGTAAATTTTGGTGTCAGACATAACGAAAAATGATATTTATTGAATTACGAAAACTTGACATTAAGTAAAAATGACTATGTCAACGCCTATTCATAGGTATTTCCGACCTACAATATTTATGTTAATGGTCTGAAACGTTGTTTCTGAAAGTCATGCTCATTGGTACACCATGAAATTTTGAACAACTTGAACTTTCTATAAGGATATGCCGTGATCGAGCATGGTTATAAAATAAAAGATCTAAGTGACCTTTAAAACGTTTTAATAAGATCTTTATCAGATCCTGAAAGTAAGATTAAAAAAAAATTGATTTCAAAAAGACATTTTTATTCAATTTGACATGGCAGAAGTATTTTTCTAACAGCCTTTGAATTCGAAAATTCTCAAACTCGGTTTATGTGGTATCACAAAGATAAAATTCTCTCTTTCACCGTGACTGGCAAAAATTCGTTAAGCAACGTCTTGATATTATCAAACAGGCTTGTTCTTTCGCACAATTTATATCATGTTAAATTAACTTGTTAGCAACAATTTTGTGTTGGTTATACGTTTCAAAAAAATTTAGCACTGAAATAACTTCATTTTTTATTCAGAATTTGTTCAAGTTTCACAACTTAATTCGTCAACGACGCATAAATGAAATTATATAACATGTGAACCAAACATAAAATTATGCCTTTACTACAGTTTAAAACAATTCATGATACCATTTTTGTAAACTTCGTTAAAAATTCACTTAAAAAAAATACAAACTGTGAATTTCTCACTTTTCAAAATTAAACGAACTTACTTAGAATTTTTTTTACGTTTTAACAACTCGCTTTATCTGTTTTGGACCCAGAAATTCACGCAGTTCCTACAACGTCATTAATGATCTGTAACGTTGATGTTAAAATTAATTTGCATTGGTACAATGTTAAATTTCAGACAGCTAAACGCGATTTTGCCTACTTGAAATTAAGATATCTCAGATACGAGTTAAAATTCTACTGTATACTCAAGATAATGAGAATGATCCTGGATAACAAAAGTTCATAGCATCAATTTTTTTCAATATTAACAGTGTTAACTTATTGAAAATAATTTGCTCGTCTGAATATAATTTTAATCGGATAAAATTTAAGGATTAAATTCAAAACCATTATAGTTCAAAACTTGAAGTACACTGTGTACAACTGTGTACACTGTGTACAACTGTGTACTGTACACAACTTATTTTGCTATCAAGGATTTCGGTTGTTTCTCAAGAACTTCTTGAGAAGTTAACAACAGATTTTTAATCTACATGTTTCGCTTTTATTGCATTTTCAAGATTTTTTAACAGGTTTAGAAAGAATTTGCAAGAGCGAAATAAAGTACAAACCAATCTACTCCGATTGTCTGCTAATTTGCGAAAAAGTGTGCGGCCTAATGAGTAATTCAGTTTGGTGGGCTAAGAAGATTTTTTTTTAAATGCCCAAATTTAAAACAGAAGTGTATCTTGAGAAGTGTATATTTTTTTAACAGTGATACGTTCAAGGAGGTCATACTTGAAGATCTTGATTTGACACAATTTCAAAATTATTATGTGAACGTCTATCGAAACGTTCAATGATAACGTCTATCGATACTTCCAGCGTATAAAGACTAGAATATTTAGTTGTTATCTCATTGTCATGAGTCTCTGTTAGTTCATCGCACAAAAACTTTTCAAAAATCGTTCTGTTTCAACTGTCTTTGGTCTTAATTAAAGATTAATTTAATAAAAAGAGAAAAAAATAGTGCGCGGCCTCATTGGGACCAGAGATCGCCACATTTCCATCAAAAATTTGGATCGCATCGAAAGACTGATCCGATCAATTGATTTGATTAAATTGTGCCTACTCCTGATTGGTAGTCTCACACTACTCCTCATATAATGAGAATAAATGCAATTTTTATTGAAGTCAAAGGGTTGAAAAACAATTCGATAAACTGTTATGGATGTTTTCACAAATGCCATGACTTTTGCGCTGGAACAACGCATTAGTAACAATTTGGAGAGAAATAAATTTTCTACTTCATTATAATATTTTAAGAGAGTGGGAGTCGCAAATCTAAGTCAATTCTTGGCCATCAAAATAACAGAAACATATTTTTTCTTCTTTTTTTTCCCAAATTTATACTGCATTCTGAAATGTAATCTTGGAGGAGTAGAACTTTGAAGAGCGAAAACCTTGAAATTAGGCAGTTTTTCGCAGTTCTAGAAAATACTACAATGTAGTCTGAAATTCCAAAAAATACAATTTATCAAATTACGATCATACGTGTTTCCGTGGTTCATGCCAAGTTTAAGTAAAATTGTATGCGAGCTCTAGGACGAGTAAAACTTTGAAATTTTGATAAGGTGTTCTAGAATTCGCTTTATGCTGGTCACAAGGGTTGGCCAAAAATTATTTTGATGAATCATTTTTTTAGATTAAGGATGGATCTACCAAATGGCTATTCTCAAAAGTTTCGAAGCAGTTTTGTATTCTGATAAAGTGAAGCACAAAGGTACATTTGTACGACCTTTATCCCTTTAAGCCCCTGAAGCTTTGACTCGTCAAGAATGTACACAAACGATCACACAAACCACATTTAAAACATGCGTTTCATTTGCGTTATTTAATTTGATCTGTGTGTGATTTTTGCTCTCGAATTTGAATAGTTAAAATTAAAATTCAAGGACACTACTTTTATTTGAATAGTAGCGAAAAATAAAACCTTTGTTCATATTAGTAAAAATATCAGTTTTTCGAATCCGAAGAAAATGCTTGTTGAATTTCATACAGTATTATACTAGTAAATATAATAGTCAACTTCCAAACTTTCTTTTTACGCTTACTCTCTTTATATCAAAAATTTGTAAATTAGCATAGTTAACCCCGTAAAATTTATTTTACTCCTAGACGGTCCAATAACTTACTTATTATGTCATTTGAAGTGCTGAGGTAATATAGAATTTTCAAGGTTATACACGATTATGTTTAATAAAAAACGGCACACGATGCATTCTGAAAGTGAATGAGGATAACATCGTGCGTCAATGTAAGAAACAAGTGTAATTTCAATAAAGAATTGAGTCTGTTCCTCAGGGATATGCAGACTCAACTTTAATTCTCAATTTTAGAGCAGCCCTGGTGTTTTTTCGACGACAGCAGTATAGACTTATATCACCGAAATCGCCCAAAATCGCCGAAACAAACCTACGCAATTTCACGATTTTTAGCTTAAATAATTCCACTGCCAATATCGTCGAATCTTTTTAAGATTTTTATTACAAATTACCATGTGGGCGTCACGAATGACGTCATTTTCATGATTTAATTTCCAAAATCAGCTTTTTTAAAATTTTATTTCATTGCGTTTTGCAGAGTTATTCATTCTACCTATTTTGGTGATTTACTTCATTTAAACCTATTGTAAATTCTTTCTCAAATATAAAAATTGACGTCATTTTGTACGCCTACTCGTTCCTTTTCATTTTTTTTAATAAATTTTTATAATTATCGAAAAAATAATTTATTTTTGTCCCCATATCGCCCCATATCACCGTTTTTTATTCAACGATAATAGTTGCTCAAATTTTATTTTAACAACTTTTATATTCCAAGCTCGAATCGCAGTGATCATTGATCATTTGAAATTTGTTCTGTAATTGACTGCTGTGTTTTATTTTGTTAAAAGATTCGGAGAAGTTTTTAGCGTATTCTTTATGGTGAATGTGAGTGTATATATTTTTCTATATGTTTATTATATAGTTTTGCCTTTTTACCATTAAAAAACGTTAATCAACAAATATCAATAACGGGATCCTCTGGTCATTTTTTTGCCACTTTTTCAGCCAAAATTTTCATTTAATTCGGCTTTTAAAAAATAACCCTCCGATTAAGTTTTTAGATAGCTCAAACTCACCACAAATATTTAGAAAAATATTAACTAACAAAAATGGTCCAAATCAGACCATCGTTTCAAATTATTTTAAACAAAAACTTATAATTAACAATTTCAGTAATCTCGGAAAAAATTTAAAAAGTCGTCCGATTCGCACCAATTTTCTTTATTTTATTATTCACTAGATATTTGTGTTCAGTTTAAGCTGTCTGAGAACTAAATCGGATGAGTCTTTTTCAAACGCCGAATTAAATAGAAATTTTGGCTAAAAAATAGCAAAAAAAATAGGACCCCGTAATCGATATTGCTTGAATTTCATGTATTTTCCTTAATTTCTAAACGCGAAGAAAATTAATTGAAGTTAGAGCTTAACATTCATGATAGGTAACTTGGAAAATATTTTCTGTTTTTGATGAAAAACTGGAGAAATAAAAAAAAGATTTTTTCATAATTCTTTCTGCAGATATTTAACTTCAATTTTTTTTTGATAATGGAAACTTGTATAGAGATTATCTTTGCTATTTAGAGACAAAGTTTTGTAGCGCGCTAAATTTGTATTTATTCAAATTTAAAATTGGGAAATTTTAATTGTATTATAGATCAAATGAGCGAAAATAAAAGGGTGGGGTCTTTTGCGGACAAATTTTCTGCATATTTAAGCAAATCAGATAGATCCCATAGAGAATTTTCTCTAAAAGTGCACTTGAAATCTTAAAAAACACCCTTAATATCGACGCCATGGCCCCTCCACTCCCTTAATTTGTTAAAGATACGGATCCAGAGCAAAAAATCAACTACCTAAAAAAACGTCTAAAAAGCGATTGAAAAGTCAAAAAGCAGTTTTTTGACCATTTTAAACAACGTCATCGAGTGGTCGAACAAAAATTGTCACAGTCAAAAACTACCATATGTCCAAAATTTTAAGATAAATAAGACTAAAATCCACTACCTCTTTTTTTTCTCGACAAGCGTTGTCATAGAAAATAAAAATATCAGCTAATAGTAAAAAAATCATAATAAATTTGACTTCAGCATGTCTCTTTTTTCTACTGAAAAGTTTATGTGTATTTTTCATGCTTATTAAATTGATAAATTTAATGTTCGGCAAATAGTCCCAACTGAACATGTAATGAGGGACCCGACGCTGAGTTTTAGGACTCTTGAGTCAAGAATAATAGTGTCCACTTAAAAATGATTTATTCTTGAATTTGAAGGGGGCATTACAGTGTGCTGATAATTTCTTACGGGTCAAGAAAAGTCACGCAATTATTAATACACTGAAATGCCCCCTGAAATGGCCCCTTCAAATTCTAGAATAAATAGTTCTCAAGTGGGGCCCTTTATTCTTCATGCTGATAATTAAGGTTAAAGTAGATGAAATTAAGATTGAGAGTTGACAAGTCAGAAGTATATCTAAGATAAGGATTACATGTTCCTTCGATTCGCGTTTTTTGACCAATAAGAGTTTCAAAAAGAAATTCAACCACGAACGCGAACTGAAGGAAGAGGCGATCCCTATCTTAGATATTTAAGAAAGAGATCACTAGGCCTTTACTTTCGCGTTTGAACTAACTCAGGGCCGAACCTGGGGACCCCAATCTTGAATTTGCTGATTCTGGAGATAAAAGACGCAAATTACAAATCGATAATTTACCGAATACTAATTAAAAACTCAATCGGTTGCCAGGGGGAAAGTAAGACAGTTGGAAGTTCGAATAAATTGTCTATACTTTTCTACCGTAGAACTAGCTAGATATTGGCCGTGGATATTTACGACAAACATTTTCGATACATCAATTATAAACTATATTTATCAATTTTCAAATGAGCTTCGCTTCCCCCTAAGTAATCATATTTGTTAATTGAGTCTTAAATATTAAATGATATTATATAATTCATCTCAGATAAACCCAGAGATGTAATATTTGAGAAATATTTACAAAAAAGGGCAAATGTTAGTTATGCAAATTATTCTACTGTGATTAAGTTATATTTTCAAATTTCTAGATTCGATATTTTCTGTCACACGAAATCAAATTTGTTCATAATTATTCGAAACGGAGGATTGATTTTTTGAACTGTAAAGTCTGAAGAGATTATTTTTATATTTTTGAGAGAATTAATAAAATTGTGAATTTGAAGAAATAATTGTCCATATCTGAGTCTAAACTAAAAAAAATTACTACTAGAAATCCAGTTCAGAAGGTAATTTCCTAAATTAAAACTGTTATATAAAACTTTAATAATTAAAGTAATAATAAATAGTAAGAATGTGCCATAAAGATGTTTTTGGGCAAATTGTGCAATTTATTCTGATTTAGTTATGTTTTTCAATTTTCTAGAATTGATATTTTTCTCACACGAAATCAAACAAATTCGCATTACTTTTAGCCGAGAATGAGAGAAACGACAGATTTATTTTAAATTTTTGAGAGAATTTATGAAATTGCAGCTGATATCTACGTATGAACCGTAGTTATCCAGTTATCATGGTTATTCACCTAAATAATAAAAGTGATAATAGATAAAATGACCTGTTAGTTCTCAGATAAACTCACATTCGAAAAATTATGCAAATTCTTCTTATCGAGTAATATTTAAAGAAATTTCTAGATTTGATATTTTTCTCACACGAAATCAAATTCGTACTCAATAATTTCAAGCGAAGAATCAGTCTCAATCAGAGTTTAATTATCAGAGATTTACGTATCATTTTTGAGAGAAATTCATCAAATTGGGAAATTACATCGCATATCTAAGTCTGAACCGTGGTAATCCAGTTAACCAGGTAATTTACTTTCTGACGGAATGAAAATAATCGATGTTTACCGGCACTTTTATGTACCGGTAAACATCGATTATCAAATATTATCGTATAATTTTTATGTATTAATTTCGTTTCATACGACTTGATTGATACGTACTGAATCAGTACTACTGATGTCAATTTAGAAATATTAACAGTGTAAATTTCACAGTATAAATTTTACACTGGTTTTTAAAATTATATGTTTGATAATTTGTCGGAAATTACTAGACATTATGAAGTTTTTCTGACCAATGTTCGATGTGACATCGATGATTTCTGACTAACAGACTCTGACAGAATTTAAGACTAAACATGAATATCGGACTTGATAAATCAGGATTCGGCAAAACTATTTGAAAAAATTGATCAGATTGGATCAAAAAACCTGATCGAATTGGATCAGATCTTAAAAAGTCTATCCAATCCAATATTATTCTTCTCTTCAAATTTTTCAATTTAAGAATTTTTGCCACCTAGACCTCGTCTGCTCAAAACAGACGTTAGATCTTCAAAACAAATACTTCCAGTTTTCGTCTGCTAGGTGTTCTATTCACGTCATAAGACAACTTTTCCTGCCAGTGACGGTCACTCAGTAAGTGACCTAAGCTACATTCATAAATATCATTTAGCCGTCAATAGAAAAATACTCATTTTATATTCAGATGAAGGTTATTCAATCAACGTAAGACATGGATAATTTAAACTGGCCCATATGTTTTATCGCATGAATGAATTTCAGGACTCTTCAACTTTGCTTTCCAAAGACAAGTTTTTCTAATTTTGAATTCGACTGAAAATCAGGTTTCATACGAATGACTCATTTCTCCTTTGGATAATTTATACGCGTAAATTGTAAATTTCTTCAATTTTAATAAAGGTATGATCAGAAAGACTTTTGAAAATCTAGAATATAATCTTCTAGATATATAATAATGGATGGTTTTGAAATTCGAGATTATACTCCGATGAAAGATTGAAAAGTTATTAAAATAAGCATGACGTTTTTTTTAAACCTGATTTCAATCAAAAAGAACTTGTCTGGGGAAGCAAAGTTGCAGAAACCTGAAAATCATTGATAAGAGAAAACATATGGACAGTAGAAGTTAAAACTGTTATACGTTGATTAAATAACGCTCATCTGAAACTAAAATGAGTATTTTTCTATTGACGGCTGGCATTAATAATAAAAGAAAGAGAATGTTGGCCAAAAATGTATCCTCCTCAAATTTGGGCAAACTAACCAAATAGGGTTGAGCTAATCATGTCATAATTTTATGAAGTTATGCACCGTCAAATTTATTTAAGGGGGAATATTATACGCCACGTATACCAGGCGTACAAAGGCTTTTTCACAAATACCGTGGTTTCGTTATACTTTTTAGAACCTCTTAGTGCTTGAGAATAACTCTTTTGATATAATCATTTATTTTTGTTAGAAATAATGCGGTACCAAATTAATACTTTCAAGCTCGATAGTTTCTTAGATTAAGGAGCCAGTGGTCATCAAATTTTATCAGGATGTTTACATTATTTTTCTAACTGATGAATGGTCAGTATCATAAGTTATAAGAGGTTAAGCCCAGATGTTTTACGAAAATAGAGAGAATGTTAAATCAGCAAAATTTTTATACAAAAAGTTCTTGCTTACTATGAAAGAAGTCACTTAAAATTTTCAAACATAAAAAGAAAATAATGACAAAAAAAATTATTTAATAAAATAAAATTCGATTTGAAAACAAAGACAGTTTTTTGTTGAAAAATTTTGAGTTGAAAATTTCAGTTTGAATAAATAAATATTAATTTGGTAATTAGATAATTGACCTAGTTGCCTATGAGTCATAGGATATTAGCAATGGGTTCTGACTCCTGAGTCCAATCATATGACTGTTGACGCATTATGACGCATTTCATATCTTGAAGCGAATCTCCTAAAAACTTTTCATTACTAATATTGTGAAATTTTTCTGCACCATGAAATTGTTGAACTGGGATTATCAGATAATCATTATCTTGTGAGAACGGCCATTCTGATAAAAAATTAACTTGAATGGGCGAAAAATCTAATTGAGTGCTAAAAATGCAGATTTTAAACATTCACTGATATTTATTAAAATTCTTTGCGTAAATTAATGGGAAATTTAACAAATAATATATAACGATTAACAAAATGCTTAGTTGTGTTTAATGCAAAGTCCTAGATAAGTATGTGAAAATCTAACCTTTTTATTGTTTTGATCTTATTAAGTCAGGTTGAAAATCTGGTTCACGTTCAGCTAGGATACGTGTACTGTATAAGAGGGTATAACACCGGGAAATAATCGTATTTGGGATTTAAATCCCTTACTGTTTCTGAATTTTTTGAACAAAATCTGTTAGCAGACGTAATTTTCATCTAACGATATGTAAATTCAGTTACATCACAGATGCTGTATTAGAGGATAATACTATGTTGTGACGCTGATCAAATATTTGGAGTATACAGTATGTGTTTTTTTACTCGCGAAATGAAAATTGTCATTTAGGTAATTACGGCAAATTAAAAATGGTAAATAGGTGGATTTTATTTTGAAATCCAAGCTATAGCCGATGTNACCCTTTTTCATTGGCCGTAATCACCTGAATGACAATTTTCATTTCGCAAGTAAAAAAATACATACTGTACATTGGTTCACAAAATTTTTGGTTGATTATTTTCGAAAAGCCTTAAGGTTTTTGGCTTGAAAACTTCGTACAGGCTTCGTATAGGCGGTAATCAGCATCGAAAGTTAAAATTTTATTTATGAAATGTTACATTGTCGATTTATTATTTTTGCATTCAAACCAGTTCACTACCGCATTTACTTTCAAGAAGCTTCGGAACTAAAATTGAATTGTCGAGACTTGAGGTTATTGAAAAAAATTACATTGTTAGAAAACGATAATTGAGATTCGTATTTTTGAATTGTTTGTTACAAGATATATCTATCAAGGGACCAACTAGAGATTATCTACAATTTAGGCCTTTAAGGACACCAGAATAGCAAAAAATCTCCAGCAGGCTCCCTAATTTATATAGTAAATAACAATTTCCAATAATTACATGCTGTAATCTGTAAAAACTTGGCCAGAAACAGAAAAAAATCCAAAAGGTACATTTTTCCGAAATTATTTATAATTCACCTCTTTTTTGTGAAAATATGGGTGTAGAGCAAAAAAAATGTGGCAAACTCTTAGCTTTCCTTATGGACGAAAACCACATTTTTATTTTCTTTCAGTAAAAATAAGAATATCTAAAAAACATCAACAAAATAAACATCAACCTTATTCTGTTCATAAAATTGGATCTCATTCGAATCAATTAAATAGATTTACGCAAACATCAAACATGATTTTTTGAAATTCAAAAAATATTTTTGAAAGTATAAAAAACCTTTTTATTCCAAAAAAAACCGTAACTATTTTCGATTACATGACGACGATTTTAACCATATTAAATCACGAGCGTAATCAAATACTGGTGTTTGTACCGTTCTCTCTTTAGATAAATCCGTATCATACAATTTCCATAAAATTCATTAGAACACGATTTTTTGGGCTAAATTTCTGCCTTTTGACAAATTAAGTATGCGAATGTTTCATGAATTTATTATCAAATCCGTGATTTATCCAATTATAAGCTTCATATCTAGTGCTGTACTTTCTGGACCTTTCATGCCTCTTTTCATTATACAAAGTACCAATTTTGTCGTATGAAATTGTGGTTATCAACTTTTCACAAACAAAATTGAGCCATAACTATTTGATCCAGTATTATAATAGTGTTTTTTTTCAATGCTTGCAATCTTTTTGTGTAATAAAGGTCAAAATTTGTTACATAAGGAATATTTTGAGTTTCGTTTTGGGGGATATTTAGCCAGATATTAAACACTATGTCAAATTTTGGCGAGCGAGCAAAGCTAAAGAATGTAACTGATCGTACGAATTCTCATTGGCTCGCGTTCAATAAAATTGTGATGGTGTTGTTCTATATCTTCAGAGGCAATCAGCATGGGTATGATCAGTAACATTTTTAAGCTTTATTTGAAAGCAAAAATATGAGATGGTTTTTTATTTTCAATTTGCATTTAAATTCTAGAGTATGACCCGAAAGGAAACATGCTTTTTCAAACACGTGTTACACGCCCCTGAAATATTTTTAACTTACTTTGTAAGTAGTTTTGTAGGTCAAAAGGTACCTTAGTGTTCAAGTTTAATATTTTCAATTAAACTAGCTGGAAAGTTTCGTTACAAACCGATCCGCCACAAAAATCTATAAGCAAGTCGTGCGGCTTTTCAAATACCGTAGAAGAATGTTAATAATTACGCTATCAATATTATTTTGAACAAATTTTTCCAGTTAACAATTTGCCATATAACTAGCTCGACAGTTTTGCTCGAACCTGATCCGCCACAAAAAGTCCTAAAAATTATTCGAAGTGTTATGATTATAAATCAGTACTTGTATTGAGTTGTAGCCCATCTGCTATTTTATATTTTGTTAAAAACTTAGACTATAGAGCCGTGAGTTCTAAACGTTAGCTCGAACAAGTGCGTACGTGGTGTATTTTAGATCTTACGGTAGATTCGCGTACTAACAATGGATTTGATAAAAAGCTGGTATTTGTCAGTTTTAAAGGGTTCTTGTGTAAAACTTCAAAAAAAAATGACATTTCTTCGATATTAATAGGTTCCCAAAAGACAATGGTGTTTTTACGCTTAATCACGGTTTGACATTGTTTTGCGTAATGACGGCGGACTTTCGGGTCAAACAAATAGCGACAATTATCATTTGTTATATTTTTATTTCAATTTAAAATTGTTTTTTTGACATATTTCGCTTTTTGTGTCTTCAGATAGAGAAAAATCAAAGTTTATAAGCATAAATAGTTTTTTATGTCGAAAAATATATGACTTATCGGGCCTTTGTTGTTATTTGTTGATAACTCAGGTCGTTTTTTCTCAATTTACGCTATTTTTTTCAAAATTGGTGAGAAAATATTATTTTGTGAAAACAGTACGGTTAAATCTTGGTCACCCACAATGCTATTATTGTTTGTAACAATAATTTTTGAATACCTACGCCAACACCTATGCTGTTTTATTTATTTCCGTCGATCTATATGGTCAATTTGGAAGTAAAATATAAAGGCAATAAGGCCTTCAAAAATTTCTCATAAAAATATTAATTTATTTAGAAAATTTTAGGCAAGGACAATTTGGGACAAATTTTGCTAAGGATAAATTTGTAAAATCTCACCCGTCCTTATAGACAAAACCCACATTTTTAAATATATTTCTTAATAAACTTAATCTAGGGCTTTGCAATATGCTACCCAAGTTTTCCTGAGAGTATATTTGCTAGCTACGCAAAAACTCAACAAACCCACACAATTTATTGTAAAAAACAAATCGACTATACTGTCTGTATTCAAAAAATAACCTCGCTGTCAGAATACAGATTTTTTTTGTTGAATAGCTCCTAAGAACAAATTTACTTATTCTAGTAATACTATAGTAATAAGTTCTTAATTAGTACAATCCAAAAATTTGTCCACGATTAATGTTTTAGATCAGCTTTTTCTGATTTTAGAACCTTTTTTCTAATTTTTAATAGAAAATGTAAAACATTTAAAATCCGTTTTCTGGTTCATATAAAACATGTTCTCGGCACGATTAAACAACATATCACGGTCGACCTAATCCGGTTTAAAACTGTTTCATATCTAGCTAATATGTCATTACAACCTTCGGATATGAGCCGATTTCGTTCGAAACTTTTTAATCGAAAAAGTAAGAATTTAAACAAATTTGAAGCATATTCCTCAACAAAATTTGCTTGTTTGAACATTTTATAGGAAAAAACATTAACGATCCGGTTGAATTTGCGGAAATTAGATGTTAAATTCTTCGTGCATATTCAAAATGTTACTGAAATGTCCTGACTTTGAAAATCAACTCATTTCCTTGCAATAATTTGTCCTTATTTTGAGGCTAAATTTGATCATCTGACAATCTTTATTTCAGATTGAGGCAGAGAATCATGAGCCAGCTGATTCTTCAAGGAGTAAATTACTAACCATTGTTAACCAAAAAACGTTTTCGTTATCTTGTCTGAGTCCACTGAAACATTATGTCTATCAACCAGTGTAAAAGCGGATATGTCCCACATTATTTAAAATACCAATCGATAACGTTTATTAAATTGCGTGTCCCATTTGTTCGAAAATATTTCCACGACTATGCGTTTTTCATTTATAATAAAATATTTTTTCTAGATTTTATATTTCGTTTCAAGTAAACGAGTAAGGTAACTTTAGTATAGTCACTATATCAAAGAAACCTAACTCGGTGACTTATACCAAAATATAAAATCTAGAAAAAATATTTTTGTAAAAATATAAAACGCATAGTCGTGAAAATATTTTCGAACAAATGGGATATGAAATTTGATAAACGTTATCGATTGGTATTTTAAATAATGTGGGACATATCCGCTTTCACACTGGTTGATAGACATAATGTTTTAGTTAACAATGATTAGTAATTTACTTCTTTACTATACAAAAGTCATATTTCTATCTCCTGATAAAATACATCAAATTGAACTGAAAGCCCCACTAACGTTATTTCGAAAGTGGAGAGCAAATAAAGGGTCTCTATTTTCTCTGGGAAAAATTAAAATTGTCAAAATATATTCGAAAATATAGCTAAGAACAGATTGATAAGAATAGTTTGGAGAAATAAGCTTTGGGAAAATTTTGCTGAGGACAATTTGAGAAAATTTTATTTTTCCTTATACAGAAATCAGTCTTATTTACAAGATATAAACAGACTCAACAATTCTCTTAAATTAAAAATTCTTAGGGGGTTAGCCCTCGTGGAAAATGCCGTTTTCATGGTTTTTGAGGGCAATATCTGGGAAACTAATACATTGTCATACCTAATTGTTTAGCTGGTAGATTAATTGAACTTAAATCTCACATCACAAATCATAATCAAGGATCACTGATTGCCGCCAATCAAAAACGAGCGTCAAAGTAGAGTCATTTTGTAGCAAAAAGCTATTTTTCGTGAGTTTGGGGGTAGGAAAAATTGTTTTTCGATTTTATGAAGCACAAGAAACGCACGGCAAATCTTCTACTATCGTTGGAAAAATTCGAAATAAATTCGCTCTAAGAAAACGCAAAAAACGATTTTTGAGCTGATTTTAAGAGGCTCGCAGAAAAGCCTATTTTTCCTGGATTTTTTAGTCACAATATAAAAACATATATAAATTGAACAGCTGATGACCCGCGGAAGTTGTACTATCAAAACCTAAATTTCTAAGTTTTTTTCTCTTCAAAAGTTGTCCTTACATTTTCTTCAAATCAGAAATTTTGGTGAAAAAATAAATAAATAAAAAATGATGAAAAAGTAGGTTCTGGCTAAGTATGGAAGGTAAAAATACTAACAGTCATCTTCAAATTGTCTATATTTTCAGAATAAAATAGTCAAAATAAAATCTGGGAAATTTGTTGGTTCAGCCTCATTTCATGAGGGGTACCCCCTTAACCCTCTCACACACAAAACGCCATTCGGGGACGCTACTTTGGGCCGTTATTATGGTAAAAGTAAAAGTGATATCAATTTTATTGTTCTTTAGTCCTTGAGATTAAAGATAGACTTTTATTTTTATATTATTTAATTCAAATTTTCAGTTTATTAACCCCGTAGAATAGTGACATTTACAAAGTGATCTTCAACCCACGCATGTGTGATTGTGATAAAATCAGAGACGTCGGAACAAAAATTAATTACTGAGGAAATTCAGGATTAAATTTTCTAAATCGTGTCTTCCTCAGAAATAACCCACCATTTTCCGGCTTCAATCCACAGATGTTTTTCGAAAATATAACCTTACCTACGGAATTTGTCGAAATCACTTGTAAAAAAATAAAAATTTACTCAAAGACGTCAGACTAAAAATTTAAAATGGAACAGATTCAGAAAAGTATTTCCTAGAAGTGACTTCCTCAAAAGTAACCTGCGATTTCTGGTCTCCAATCTCCAGGTGTTTTTCAAAATGGCTCCGTGTGCGAGGGGGTTAATAAATGAATAACTAAATACTAAGTACCTCGAAAATTTGTAAAATTAACAAATTTAGAAAAATAATCTGATATTTTATTTCTAATTAATTAAAAATTGTCGTCAAAATCTTCGTTAAACCTCTTCATAACTCAACAATTAAGAAAGGATTAGTCTGACAAATATCAGCGGAGATTACCTTCAGAACAACCTATTTTGCTCTTGAGAATCTCAAGTTGAGATGTACTGAAAGGCGGAAGAAAGCATTGAACTTTGCTGCGTTTTAGAATAATGAGATTTCGATGAAATTTTAAGCTTCATCAGTTTACATACCGTATAATCAAAGTTTAGGTCAACTATTTTCAAGTTTTTGTTAAATTTTTGGCATGCAAATCTAATATTAGATTATCTTTGACAGAAATTTCGCTAAAATTCTAATTTCGTTATTTTTCATATAGTTATTGCAAAAAACAGTAATGTTGTAACATCAAACTGTCCATATAATTTTTTCGTCATAGCCAGCTTTTTATTGACGCCTGTTATTTCATTTTTTCAGTCTGTTGAGATAACAATAATGAGATTCTAGATTTCCAACTTTTCAAGTCTACTTATTTTTTATGAATAAATCTTTATTTATAATGATGAGATGCGTGTCAAACTACCAATTGCATCTAAATAAATAGAAGGGGAGGCCAAAAGTTTTCGACCAAAAGTTTTTCAGAATATTGTAGCCCAAAATAACTCTTTGCGTGAAAATAAAATAAAAATGAGGCCTTCGAAGCTGAATCAATAGGAAAAATAATTTTTACTGGTCGATGAAAAATTGGCTTATTTCCAATAGGGTTATTAAGAAAAATAGGGTATGAAATAAAACTTGAATTGCGTGCCTGTATAATATGATTATCAAAAAGTTGGTACTACAAATATCATTTGAATGATGCAAAACTTTTCGAATTAGTTTCATTTTATCCGAAAAATCGGTACTGAAATTTTTAAGGGTCAGGGAAAAATTTTCTCCAAAAGGCTTTTTAAGGGGGTGGGATCGACTCGGCAGAGTCAATTTAACTTACGGAAATAATTAGTTGGTTGATTTTTGTTTGTGTTTATTATCGTTAGCTCAACCAGAATAAATGTGTTTCAGCTCATAAAAATCTTTTTTTAACTATTTTAGAAACGACATGAGTTCGAATTTGTTAAAATTTCAAATACCGAATGTGTTTTAGCTTTTGGGGTTTTTCCCGAGGAGATTAACGCCTAATCAATCAGAGCGCAACTTGGTTAGTTTATTTAAGGGGCGTTTCAATCTCCCCGGGGAAAACCCCAAAAGCTGAAACACATTGGGTATAATTAAGCATTTTTCGTCCAAAATCTTTTCTGATATTATATTTTAATCTGTGGATAAAAACGAACAAAATAGCCACCTTAACTTTTCTCATGGATGCCTACAAATTTTCTGACGGCTGTCTGAGAAATCATAAAATTTTTATATGTCATTTTTTGTCAACTTTTTAAGAAATATAATGAAAATTATCCGCAAATCATGTGCAAAATTTTTAAGCAGTAGTTTTTTGAATTCTCCATAAAAAATCAGGCCGCCCGATGATTATTTCTAAACTATTCATTAAATTTACAACACTTTTTGTGTCACCGGTTTGTGCCACTTGGCACTGAATTTTGAGAATTTTTATTTTAACAAGAAATTTGCAATAAAATTTCGGTTGTACTCGGCGTCATCTTTTTCGATAGTCAGGACATTTTCTAACAATAAAATGCAAATGAAGGTAAATTTTTTTTCTAAACAAGCTGTTTCTCTATTTTTGGTCATTTTTGACCATTTTTTATGGAAAAAAACTTTGATATTCAGGAAATTTTCAATGAAGATAATAATTCACCGACTTATTGTCTAAAGTTAATTAATGTCGGTTTGAAAAACAATTCTTACATCGGGTTAAGTTGGAAATGTAATCCCCATGAAAGGTTTTTTTTTAATTTTAACAGTTAGTCAGTTATGTTAAAGAATTGAAAATATTAATGTTTGCAAGAATAAACACTTTTATTGAAGATAAAAAATAAATTTTCACATTTTTTTCAAATATTGCTTTGAAAAAATGTACCAATCTACCACATCGATGCCACCTCCTTAAGTGTTTTTCAATGGCTAATTGTCGCACCAGTACAAATCGTTGGACCAAATATAACCTCTCTCAGAGAGTCTCTCTGATATATTTAAACGAAAATCTTCAATCTTAAGAAAAATCGGAAGTGACGGATGGCTCTTCCAATCAGAACCGTGCTTACAGAAGTGACGGAATTATTAATTCAAAATGTATCTACTCCCTGGTTTTTTAAGGTACAACAATTATTTATGACTTTAATTAACCGCACAGATTGTGAGCAGATTACCGAGTTGAGATTTTGACAAAATTCGTCGATTTGGCTTCAGAATCACCAAAAAAGAGTATTTTGACCCTATGTAAACTATTGCAAAATACTGTTTTTTGGTGACTCTAACGTCAAATCGACGAATTTTGTCAAAAACTCAACTTGGTAATCTGCCCACGATCTGTTCGGTTAATTGAAGTCATAAATAATTGTTGTACCTTTAAAAACCTGGGAGGAGATACATTTTGAAATAATGATTTCGTCACTTTTGTAAGCACGGTTCTGATTGAACGAGCGATCCGTCACTTCCGATTTTGTTTAGAATCCAAGATTTTTTTTAAATATATCAGAGAGAGGTTATATTTGGTCCAACGACTTGTACTTGTGCGACAAATAGCCATTGAAAAACCCCTTAAAATGCGACGACCACCCCCTAAAGTCTGAATCTAATCCATATTTAAAATTAATAAAATATTTCAGTGGAGTAGAACGTCGAAGTTGTCGCTGGGAACCAAAAGCTTCCGTATTCACGCCACAATGTATATCTCCAGTTATCACGGAAGAAATTTTATCACGTAAGTTATTTAATATTTAGAAATTCTAATTTTTTGCATTTGTCATTTTCTCAGAACTATGAGATAATCTTCATTAAATTTATATAATATCTTAAATTCTGTCTTTCTAAAAATAGTTTTAAACAGTTTTCATTTATAAATAAATTAATGATACCTATCTATGAAACGGTTGGAGGCGATTTCGAAATATAAGTGCCTAGAAAAAATGAACTTGAAGAAACAGGATTCCAGATCATTTCAGCACTTATTATAATATGATAAAATTCAACCAACGCCTACACATGACCCTTGAATAAGCCCTCCTAACAAACACAAAAAAGCTATCTCCAACAATTTTCATCATTTTTTTCTGTTTTTTATGTCATGCCTCAGGGAACAATCTCAACAATAAACTGAGGCCAGTTTTTCGAAATTTTGTTTTTGACGGAAAAAATGCACAGAAACCGAATAAAAAAATTTTAATAAAAATTGAACGAATAAAAAAAAATGTCCGTCGAAAGCAAAATTTCGAAAAAATTGGCGTTAGTTTATTGTTGATATTGCTTCCCTTGAGTATAATACAAAAAATATAACAAAAATAATTAAAATTGTAGAAGGTGATAGCTTTTTAATGTTTTTAAGAAGGCTTATTCAAGGTCAGTGCGTGGGCGTAGGTTGGATTGTACCATACTACAATTAGTGTTTAAATAATCGTGTAGACTTGTCTTTTAAGCTGCGCTAGTTTTTTTAATACCATCTCTGCCAGTTCATAGCGAAACCACGTTGAAAAACTTCAAAAAACAGCTTAATCAGCGACAACAACTCCCTTAAATTATTTAATCGCCTAACTGAATTTTTATTGATTTTTGGTCCCTCATAAAAATTTTATATTCAAATTGCAATATGTTATCAAACATGCGCAGTAGTGTTTTAAAACACAGTGATCAAAAACAGGCGTTTAGCGATAACTTATTTGTGAGAGGGTGAAACGAAATAGGAAATGTGTTAAATTTGATGTGAAACTGTTATTTTCATGGTTTTACATTGATGAATAACGTCAAATTTTTTCTAGCTGAAAACTAAATCGTGCATAATTATGATTCATTAGTTTCAATCACATCTGTCTTTTATTTATAAATATTTTTTTACTGAAATAAGCGAAATTACCGAAAACTCACGTCAGAGTACAAAACATCTAACTTTGAGAAATAAATATACCATTTTATTGCAAATATATCTTTAGTGTTATTATTCTTTGGAAAATAATTTTCCCATGGCTCAATCTTATCATGACTCAAAAATTTTTTAAATGAGTTCATGCGGTTTTTTATTTATAGAATATTTAGAATTTACACGATCGTTCCCTAAAAATATATCATCTGCTAGATTATGTTTCCCACCATACAAATCACTTTTTATTTTATAAGATTATGACGGCAATTTTAAGAAGTTTTCACACTTAAAAACCTTAAATACTAAACTGATTTATAGACACTTTAATTAGATTTTTCAAGTGAGAACAATCTTCGCGATTGAATTTTTCTTTATAAATATTTGGCACATATTTTGCGTCATCTAACAATGTGTTAAATGTCGCATAATTGTAACAAATTAACTGAAAAATTCCTAAATCTGCATTCTTGTTCTGGTTAAGCCCTTTCATATAGTAATTATATTGGCGATATTCTCCAGGATATTCTGCCTATTGAAAAAAATAAATTTTTTATAAAGGTTTCTGGAATCGAATAAAAAGAAAAATCTTGACGAACAAAAATCGTGGCTTTGCTAACCAGTGAGTATCAACCAGTTGAATAAACGACCCAAAAATTTCAATTATATCGTATGTGTTTCCATTTTTAGCTTTTTAAAAGTATAGCGGCTCAGCGTACTACAGCCTCAGTTTTTTTATTTTTTTATTTGAATTTCAGACAGAATCTCATGAAAGTTCTTGCCTCCTTATGATAGAGTCGTTGAACTCTAGACTTCATCCTTGTATGGAAAAGCGGATTTAAAAACCGTCTAATTAACCAACTTAATCTCAAAATTGCTATACAAACACTCTAATAAGCAAAAAACTTATTAAAACCACTCAAATTATTTCAAAAGTTTCTGAAGCTTTTAATTTTTCAGAGATTAAAAGTGGACACTTACTGTCTCGGACCGTGAATGTAACCATATTTTATTATTTGAACTTTAGGGTTTATCTGAATTTTCAAAGTGGTTTTGTACGAAA
>SCLH01000619.1:0-11318 GCA_004367855.1 Oikopleura vanhoeffeni
AAATATTGATTTGAAAAAATGTACCAATCTGCTGGACTTATGCCACCCCCTTAAAGGGATATTTATGGTTGTATTTTTTCAATGATTTTCATTATCATTTTCTGCTATTGTACACTACAAAATCGGTTTTGATGCAAGAGTGTTGGAACCAGGGAAGAGCAACCGAGCAGATTTTCAAGATCGGTTCGGATAATTCGGGCCTCAAAATTTTTCAAGATCGGATCGGTTCGGACCCGAGTTTGAAAAAATGTGAGCGGATCGGACGCCCATCCCTGGTTGGAACAGGATATGTAAGGTCGAAAATTTTCGGTTATTTAAAGTTTTTCTCTTATGATTCTATCGGAAGTGCATGTTTTGGACTTTCTAAGGAAATTTGGTACATAAGTCATGCTACTTAGTTTCTCTTAATGATTTTCAAGGTTTGTTCTAGTAAACTCATGAAGGTTTCATAACTTCGCAAGTTAATCGAGTATCTGCGTCGAATAATTCAAATATCGGCCTTATCACTCCCACACTATAAAATAGTTTGAAAATTATATCATTATTTTCAGGGCATATATTCAATTCATTTGATAAGGTTAGCNAAAGAAAAAAATGTGAAAATTTTTTTTATATTTTTTATCTTTAATAAAAGTGTTCATTCTTGCAATCGTTTATATTTTTAATTTCTCAACGTTCTTAAGTATCTGTAAAAATATCAAAAACCACTTTTCATTACAACTCAATTTCCAACTTGACCCGATGTGGGATTTGTTTGAAAGGCGATATTTATAAACTTCAGACATTTCCGGGTGTAATGCACTTATTAGTGGGAGAATCATTATAAACATGAAAAAAATTCTCTAATATGAAAGTTTTTTTACCACGAAAAATAGAGAAAGACAGCTTTATAGGAAAAAAATTGACCTTCAATTGAGTTTAAATATTAAAAAATGTTCTGACTTTTAGAAGTAAAGTAGCCTATTACACCCGCAATTTTATATGGATTTTTTCAAAATAATAAAATTTATATAAATTGCGTGCAAAATGGGACAAACCGTTGTCACAGGCAAGTGTTGTAAATGTTTTCAGTAGTTCAGAAACAATATTCGCTTGACCTTTCAATCGATTGAAATACGGAAATCAAATAGATACTATTAAATTTCACATTTGATTTGGCTTTATTTTTAAAGGAGATTTCAAAAAACCAACAATAAAATTTTTTGGAATTGATATGCGGAAAATTTTCATAATATTTCTAAAAAGTCGACCACAAAATGACAAATAAACATTTCATGATTTTTCAAACAGCAGTCAGAAAATATGTACACATGCATGAAAAAAGTTTAAGGCTATTTTTTTCGGTTTTATTCACAGATTTCAAAAAATTAATCAGGAAAAATTTTGGACAAAAAATGCTTAAAATTTTAATAATGCTTTGAATTTTTTCGAAAATTTTACGAATTATTAAATAAAAGTTTGAACTCAAATCGTTCGTTAAATAGATAAAAAATGATTTTAATGAGCTGTTACACATTTATTTTGGTTCAACTAACGATAATAAGCACAAAAAAATAAACCAACTAATTATTTTTGTAAATTTAATTGACGCCAGTCTGCCACATCGCTGCTACCCCCTTGAAAGTAGTGTATAATACTCAGCAAAAAGCTGTATTGGCACCCAGAACCCTTGAAAACTCGAAACATTTTTATCATCAAATAATATCTTATAAAAGATGTTCTACTGTAATTCAACTGGTGTCGTATAAAGCGATTCTCTTTTTTTATTCAAGCGAATAATCAATAAAGAAAAATTAAGGGTTGGAGAGATGCCAATACGTATGGAGGTGATTCTGGAGGTGGTCTCTACTGCTATGACAAGAAAGGCGAAAACTATTATTTAATGGGGCCACTCCATGGAGGTGGAAAATGCGAAGATGATAATTTAATGTATTATTAAAAGAATTTATGAAATCTCCGTGATCGTTTTAGTTATAAACACCAAAAAATTGTTTTATATTCCTTTATTACACTTTATTACGTTTTATATTCATATTGTTCAACAAAATCACTCTGATTTGAAATTACCTAGAAAATTTTGGAATTTTTTAGAAGATAAGTGACTTTGGTGAACTCATTTAACCATTTATTATGGTGTTATTTGGTTTAGATCAACAGATAAGATGGGGACCCTACAACCTCCTCAAAACTGAATTAAATTCAGTCGAATTATCCGATCAGTATTTCGCCATGAAATTTGTCCGGCATGATTCAGATTTGTCAGAGTGGTTAAACAGTACAAGGACCAACAAAATTTTAGCTCAGGTTTTATTTATTTTTGTAGAAAATTTCATTAAACATAAGAGTTTCAGGCAGAGATTCATCAAATTCTGTATCGACAGGAAAACTGTCAAAATTACATGATTCCTGGTCTTAATTGCGTTTTAAACGTTATGGACTGTGATAATTTCTAATAAAGAACGCTCGACGGACAAATCTGCTAAAATTAAAGTTTTAAACAAAAATACTTCCGCCAGTGACACTTCAAAAATAAATTTACCAGTTTTCCCGTCATCCTAAAGCTTTCAAAAGACGTTTACATTTTAATAATTCGTAACTTCCTCCCGGAAGATTTATCTGCAAACTAAACCCCTTCACGGATCTATGACTCATGATCAGATTTATTAAACAATATTCTGTACAAATACAGTGAATCAAAATTGCCGGCGAAGGAATACAACAAATGTGTGTAGTATTCAGTGTATTGGTTAGCTAGGAGGACCTCACCACCCCTTAATAGCTACCAATACACTGAATACTACACACATTTGGTTGTATTCCTTCGGGCAATTTTGATTCACTGTATTCGGTACAGGATATTGAAAGAGAAAAAAATCGGCGGTTTTGAAGCCAGTGATAGAACTTCTATCATAGAGGACTTCAATTTGAGTCAACTTTCGTTTCTATCCGACAAAAAAAATATTCTGGTCTAGAAACACTGATCTAGAACACTGATAGTCACCAAGCTCAAAGTAAAATTCTCTGCTGGTGAAACATTGTGAATTATCTGTCATTTAGTAATTTTCATAAATGTATATCAATTCCTCTTTCTAACCTAAGTGGATCTTGAAAATGAGGGTTATCTCTATAGGCTATAGCGCGTGTTCGAATCCCACGAATGTTGTCTTAGTGATGGCTTGAGTGATTACACACGCGATCAATTTGACGCGCCCAATATCAAGCACACTTGCCTATTATTAATTCAAGACAATCAATAAGGCGACATTAGTGGGATTCGAACACGCACTATAGAGATAATCCTCATTTTCAAGATCCACTTAGGTTGGAAAAGGATATACAAATAACGACTTATTGCAATAGGTATGGAAAATGTAATACATTTTAGTGTTCGACGCTGAAATTTTTTTGTGTCTTAAATTTTTTGGTGCCGTCACTCGATGGCGATGTTTTGAGTGGTCAATCTAAAATTTATACTTTGAAAACTTAAAATTTACTATTTAGTACGAAGTTCTTCATATTGCTACGAATTGTTATCGGGTACCTGTTTTTGCTCGGGAGGGCTACTTTAATTAAATTGATTATTGTACGCATAATTGAAATATACTTAATTAGAGTGGCCGCGGGTCGGTCGGTCGCCTAAGACCCCAAATGACCAATGGGATCGATAAAGAATGAATGAGAAGAAAAAACATTGTTACAATTTTTCCAAAAATGGCTAAAAATGACCCAAAAACGATTTTTAAGCAATTTTTTTGTTTATATTGGATTTTTTTTTGAAAAAGTTCCCCGACAAAGCCAAATTAATTTAAATATTATAGAACAGAATGTATTTCCAATGATCAAACAAAAAAAAGTATTCCTTGTCTAGGCCCAAGAAAATATTGAATTTTTTTGTGAGTCGACGTCATGAATTTTCGAAGGAAACCGTCCATCTGGCGGACTCCGCATTTCGTTAAACAGATTTATCAATTTTTCGAAACTTGTTTTTTATAAAGTATCTTTATCAGAGAAAATCGGAAATGAACATTAAAAATTCCAAAAATTGCCACAGCTGTCGCTAAAAAGCAATTTTTCGAATTTGAGCATTTTTAGGAATTGAAATTGATCTTTGTAAATTTTCAAAATTACCACAAGTGTCACTAGAGAGCAAAATTTTAAAATTTGAGTATTTTTTGAAATAAAAACCGTTGAAATAGAAAAAGTCAGTTTCTCGGATAAATAGATATCAGGACCATTAAAATGACCTCTAAAAAATTAAAAACTGACCAAAAGTGTCGCTAGAGAGCAAAATAATGTTGAGATTTCAAATATTTGATAATGATAGTAACATACCTACGTACTTAGTATGTGGTTGATAAATTTTCCTACCTTCAAAACTCATGGAGGAATAGGTTTTTGCGACAAAATATGACTCTATTTTGAAGCTCGTTCCTGATTGGTCAAGAAATCAGTGATCTCCAATTATATTTCAGAATGTAAGATTTTTGTTCAAATATTACATTGTTCTTAACTATTTGGTTCCACAATGTGTAATATTTTAGATATTGGCCCTCAAAAACCATAAAATCGTGTTTTCCCATGAGGGGTACCCCCTTTATTATCTCAAACCAATTATCTCAAAAGAACAATATCAAGTTATAAGAAACTTCTAAAAGTCTATAATTCGAAATGTTTTATTTAATTAAAACCGGACTTCTAAGTTAATACTCTGAAAGAAAAATAGAGTAAAAAGCGCCGAGGAGCCGCCTTAATCGATATTAACATGTTAATTATTGGAAATTCTTATTTTGTTGTACTTTCACTTACAATTTCACGTTGAAATCTTGGTTCATTATCTCGCCCACGTATTTGTCCACGACCTCTACCACGACCACGACCTGGAGCAGGCTGAGCAGCTTCTACATTGATTCTTGGTTGTTCTTCAATATGATCTCGAACCTTAAAATAATTTTTAGACCAAAATTTTCTTTGTCTCAATAACTGAAATCTGTGGGTAAAAAGCAAAAAAATAGCCAATTTTACTTTTTTCATGGATTCCTACATATCTTCTGACCGCTTGTTTGAAAAAATTCATAAAAATTAATTTATTAATCATATTTTTTATGACTTTTAATTAACACGCACAACAATAATGAAAATATGCAAAAATATGAAAAATATGACTTTTAAGAAAAAATAACTAAATCTCCAAAAGAAAATTTTGAACTTCCATGAAAATCATACAGAATCACATATTATATTGTTTGGTATATTATAAATCGCCCGTATGGCAACTAATCGGTAGGTCGCCGCGATATACATTTTGAAACTTTTGATGAAATTTTTAACACTTGACTGTCCCACTCGATAAGTGCCATTCGTTACTTAATCTTAGAAACGTTATGGTTGTAAAAATTCCCAAATAAATCTGCTGGGTGAGTCATTCTTGTGATAGTCAGGACATTTTTATATCAAACGCAATCACGATTTTTTACTCAAAAAAAGGTGTTTTTCTCTACTTTTTGCCAATTTTACCTTCTTTCATGGAAAAAATTTTGCATATTAAATAATTTCGACTGTGCAAGAGTAATGGTTAGACATGCTAATGCCACTACTCCTGTAACGGTGTGATTTTACGTTGTGGCGATGCATCTATACCAAAAAGTGATAAAGGGATAATGAAAGAAAAAAATGAGAAAATTTTTTTTATCTTCAAATAAAAGTTCAACACCACTTGCAAACCGCCTTATACTTTTTAAATTTCTGTAACATTGACAGTATCGGAAAAATATAAAAGACCACTTTCCACTGTACATCGAATTCCACCTAAACCCGACTTTAGAATGTTTTTGAAGTCGATATTAGTAAACTTCAGACATTGTCGGGTGTTATGCGACATATTTCCTTAATATTCTTTTAATTTCCTTTAATATCAAAGTTTTTTCCGTGAAAAATGGTCGAAAATAGCCAAAAGTAGAGAAAAACAGCTTTTTTTGAGGTAAAAATTGACCTTCAATTGCGTTTTGATATTCAAAAAGGTCCTGACTATCACAAAAAATGGAACCTATAACACCCAACATTATATAAGGAATTTTTCCAAGCATATAATTTTTAAAAAATTAGTGCCAAATGGCACTAACTTGCTGTACAGCCAAGTGTTGTTAATTTCATCAATAGTTTAGACATAATAATAAACTTGATAAATCGTCCTTTAAAAAAAACGCATAAAAAACGCACGTTTGCTATCGAAGGTGTCTAAATTAAGGTCAAATTTATTTTGTATTAATAAGTAACCGTTAAAAACGGTCTCGCCACAGTTTAAAATTTAATTTGTTTTAATACTATTTCTGATGAATAATCCCTTCTTTTTAAATTTATTTAGGAAATTAAAAGCACTTTTACTGATTTAGAAAATGATAATTATTTGGATTGATTTTTAATACCAATAGTATTTTCATTTATTCAAAAAATGAGTTGTACTTTTAGTACTCAGAAATTAAAATAAAGCAACTTAATCAAAGTAAACTTAAATAAATTACTAATAAAATTAGCCTTATAACTTATAAAATTAACTTAAATTAACTAATTCTTAAAATTTGATTTTAAAATAAAATTTATGAGGTTAAAGACAAATATTCTGGTACTTGAATTAGTCTGAAATAATTCTTTACAAGATGAGTCAACAAAATCGATGCCTATTTTTGCTTTTCAAATTCTGTATTCCGAATCGTACGCTATATTTTAATGGAAACAAGATGCATTTATAATCACAATTAACAAAAAGTTTTTGATCCAGCAACGAGATAAGGTTCTATAAAGGTGGATAAAAGGTGGCAAAATAAGTTTGAAAATTTTTGAACAAGAAATGAGAAAAATTTTCAAAATATTTCCAGATATTTTCGACCAAAAATGTCATATCCTTCATTATTTCTTGATTCGAAAAAAACAATTAAATTTTTTCAAAAATATCTCAAATTTGACGAATTCGAAGGGGGTCTCAACGGCGTTTTAGGGTTTTTCAACTAAGTATCACGGAAAAACGGCTGTAGTCATAGACTTGATATTTTGACGACTTATGAAACGAAATCTCCTTTGTTGGTTTTTTTTAATTCTGCAGTGCCAAGAATATTTTAACTTACTCAAAAACATGATTGAAAAACGAAAATTTCGGATTTGCGACAAGTTCCTTTGAGCTCACTAAACATACAAAAATATTGTCAGTTATAGACAATAATTCAAAAACTTATAATCATATTTTAATTAAGTCAGATTCGAAATAATAATATCGCTGATAATAATTTAATTTTTCTCATGGTTAAAAATGCCGATGGGAACCTCCTTAACCCGTTGAGTCTTATTTGTATCACATCAGTTCACTAATTGTGAATAAAAAATTTTAAATTTCGGTAATGAAAATATTCCAGAAATTTTGAGAGCAGCCCTAACCGCCCGTCATTTTAGAGAAACTAATTTTTTTAAACATAAAATAATGTTTTTAAATAATTTTTTTGTAATTGCGTAAATGTGTTTTTTTATTCCGGAAATGGCAATTGCTGTGTAGCCAAATTGTAGTCAATAAAATATGGTAACTAGGAGGATTAAATTTTGAAAGACGAGTTTTCGTCGATAACGGGGGTTTATAAAAATAATGGGCCTAGTTTCCATTTTCAATTGGCGGGTATTGGCTGCACAGGAAATTGCCATTTCTTGAGTTTAAAAACAACATAAGGTACAAAATTATAAAAATTAAATGGAAATTTCAGAAAATTAATCTATTGTATTATTGTTTTTTACAAAAGTTTAAATTTGAATTTAACTTTTCGAATTCGTCAAATTTTGAGAAAACTTTTCCTTATTTTAAGGTTATTGTTTTTCTAATTATTTGTTTCGAATCAACGAGAAAAACTCTACCAAATGGCCACTTTAACTATTCGAGTAGGTGAGCACATATTCTTAATATGCTCTGAGGAAATAATATGACATTTTTTTGGGATTCTTGGTCGAAAATATTTGGGAAGAATTTGTAAATTTGTCTCATTTCTTGTTCAAATATTTTCAGCTTGATATTTGAAATTTAATTTTCCATAATATGATTAAAAAATTACTTAAAAAACTTACTTCTCTGGCTTTTGCTCGTTGAATACGTTGTGCTTGATTTCGACGTTCTCTATTGGTTTGGTTATACCTTTCTAGAGCAGCCCTTCTAAATCTTGTTGGATTTGGAATCTCTAGTAGTGAATCTGGGTAGTTCCGCCGTAAAGTACTTATATTTGGCGCCATATTTTTAAAATGATATATGATATTTTTTTTACTACTAATTTGAAAAAAGGATATCAATAGATATGAATTTGAAATATGCCACTAGTGGTGAAAAAGGAAATCAAACTTTTCGACAGGTGATCTTAAATTGTATCCGGGTGGCTCGTCTCAGCTGGTGGTCAACTAGCATAGAATATTTTTGGTATGATCACCCACTGATTTGGGTGATCAACGCTTCATTCACAGCGCGATATGTTTATTTTAATCGTGAATTCATTTGTAAAAATATCATAAAAAACCGCCAATTAAGGGGGCGGCGTCGATCCAGCAGATTGATACATTTTTCAATTTTAACAAAATCCGACCAAAATTTTTTCTGGCAATAATTTTCAAAATAACACGTTCTTACAAAACTAAATTTTCTTTAATTCTCACAAATTTGACAATTCAAATGACAAAATTTTCGTCTTCGGAAAAGAAGAAATTTCGGTCAAAATTTCAAAAATTTTCTGGCATAAATTGAAAAAAAAACACCTTTCAAAAAGTCCAAATTTGGCGAAATTTCATTATTTCAAGCTTATTGCCAAAAGTGCATACACCTTACAAATAAGCTCGAAATATAAAAAACATCGCCAAATTTGGATTTTATAAAATTGTATTTTTTGGATGGTCAAATTGGCCGAATTAAATGTCTGTTTAGTTTTGTCCAAATGTGTTTTTTCTTTAATTTATGCTAGAAAAAATTTCGATAAAAATTTCCAAAATTTTCTAGCATAAATTGAAAAAAAAACACCTTTCGACAAAACTAAACAGACCTTTAATTCGGCCAATTTTACCAACGTAATTATAAAATTTTCAAAAAGTCCAAATTTGGCGAAATTTCATTATTTCAAGCTGATTGCCAAAAGTGCATACACCTTACAAATAAGCTCGAAATAAAAAAAACATCGCCAAATTTGGATTTTATAAAAATTTTATTTTTTGGATGGTCAAATTGGCCGAATTGAATGTCTGTTTAGTTTTGTCCAAATGTGTTTTTTCTTTAATTTATGCTAGAAAAAATTTCGGTCAAAATTTTGGTCAAAATATAATCGTGCCCCAAAGAACCATACAATTTGGGGGGTTTTAGGGGGTCTCCCCNAGTTTTTGCTCTCTAGCGACCTTTCAGTACATTATTGACCCATAGTTCCTAATACGTTCATTAGAAAGTCGACCCTCCCAATTCTTTTGGGGGTACTTACAAGTCTACGATGAACTTGAGATTGACCTTGAACTTTGACCGGTCATTAGAGGTCAAATATTGGTCGCCGACCCTCAATTAAAGAAACAGGTAGCCGAAAAACGCTTAATTTTCACTGGCCAAAAAATCAGCCTTCTAGCACTTCATACGGCTTCGCTAGGACTGGATCACATTTACCTGTAAAATCACGAAAAATTGACCTTAAAATCAATTTTTTTTTGAAAATTTTTTGTAAAAAAAATCCTTAGTCTTAAAATGACCGGAAAAAAATTCTCTACAAGATAGGTTAAAAACATCGATACCCATTTTTGAGTTTTGAAATTTCATATTTCAAATCGTCAGGGGGGTTTGGGGGGTTTCCCCCCAATATAGACGTCCCAACATATAATATAACCTCCTAAACTACCATACAATTTGGGGGGGGTTTTAGGGGGTCTCCCCCTAACGTGGGCGAAGCCCACATCGAAACACTTAGGGGGGTTTCCATAACTCGAAGTTCTCCCGAATAATATTCAGGAGAAAACCATCAAGATTGAGATAATTGCGAAAAGACTTTTTAAAATGGCTGTAAACATAAATAATTTTGGACAGAAACCTCGCACCTGTCAAACCGAGAACTAAAATAATTTTATCTACAAATCAGTATATTGAACAATTTTTAGTAGAACATAAATCATGGAGTACATGATGTACTGTACAGATACAGTACATTTAGTGTTTAAGAAAATGGTCGTCGCATTTTAAGGGTTTTTAATAGCCAATTGTCGCTAAGTACAAATCGTCGGACCAACTTTTACGTCTCTTTGATATATTTAAACAAAAATCTTGCATCCTAAAAAACAATCCAAATTAACGGATGGCTCGTCCATTCAGAAACGTGCTTACAAAAGTGACGGAATTATTTTTTCAAAATTTATCTCCTCCCTGAGTTTTTAAGGTTTAACAATGATTCATGTTTTAAATTAACCGGACAGAACGTGAGCAGACCACCAAGGTGAGTTTTTGGAAAAAATCTTTTGATTTGGATTCAGAATCACCAAAAAACTGTATTTTGCTCTAGTTAACATAGGGTCAAAATACTATTTTTGGTGATTCTGAAGCCAAATCAAAGAATTTTTCCAAAAACTCACCTTGGCGGTCTGCTCACGTTNAAAAATATTTTTGTTTGTTTGATCAGATAAGATAACAGTTTCACTAAAAATGGAGCCAGATTCCATATTTGATGAATTTCAGCTCATACAAATCCAATGTGTAGCACAGGTATCAACTGCAGCTTTGATCAGTCGGATCCAAAATGTGACATTTCAGCAATTGAGCCTTCACAAAAAAAATCTAGAATTTCTGAGTTTTTGCTGCAAACCGTGACGTTATCTGAGAAAAATATCCTTTTTTTCATATTGAAGAAAATAATAAAAGTATGTCTACAAAAGGTACTTTGTCATGGTCGGATTACATTCTTGACCATCGAGAATTTGAATTTATTGATTCAACCTCAAATCTTTATCGATCCCATTGGTCAATAGTGTTATTTCTCAGATTATGTTCAAGTTTTTTTCTGAAATAGGACGAAAAATACAAATTTAAAGAAAAATTATTGCTCCGGTTTGTTTGAGAGATTAAGAACTATCATTCCAGAAATTTCTATAATATTTTCAAATATTTAGGATTTGTACTCTGAGGTCCGGTAATCCATATTCGGTTATCAAAGTAGCAAATAATTTAGATAATTGAGTGCTTTCACAATTTTTGTTTCTTCAAACTTTTTCGAAAAATTGCTCTTTAGCGACAGCTGTGGCAATTTTTGGAATTTTTAATGTTCATTTTCGATTTCTCTGATATA